>PVHP010018438.1:0-33201 GCA_004024765.1 Zapus hudsonius | reverse complement strand
GCCCAATTACTTTACATTGAAACAATGGAGAGATGCCTGAGGTGCTTCCACCCAGGAAGAACTAAATGATAGACTGCAAACTTTTTTGAAAGAAGATAGTTGAAAGAATAGAACCTGCTCTTCAAAGTCATGATTTATTTAGGCTCTGAATTAAAAACATGGCTGTGTCCTGCATACCTGGTTTTGCTTTAGGAAGCATGAAAAATGCATGTGTGGAATGGGTTATGGTATGCACATGGCTCCAGGGGCCACTGCTGAGATATGATATATGAAACAGGGCATGAAGTCCCCAATAGGCCAGTGAAGTCATAGAAGTTAGACAGTGGTTTGCAATGGAAACCTGAAGATGTTTTGGATATACCAGGACTGTGCAAGGGCTACCATGGAGTTCTGTTGGCTATGAATGGAAGCTTTCCACAACTACTCATTCAAGCTGGAGGGATGGAATTGGAAAATTTGAGGAATGTTAGTCACTGGTTGTGATATTGGACTTGAATTGCACATGTTTGAGGTTTTCCTAGTGGTTGTTGAGTTTGCATTGGTCCAGTCTCTCCTTGTTATGTCTCATAGCAGTTGAAAGTGTTTGCTCTGTGCCATTGTTTGTTGAAAGTATGAAACTTGTTTTGATTCTACAGAACTCACAGTTTAGTGACCTTGCCTTATGTTGGGGGGGATTATGCATTTCTCTTTGTATGTTGGATAGTTGTATCATGTTACACTGAATTATAATCTTGTTACTGTCTTCTTTTGGAAATTAAGTATGATGTAAGGAGATACAATTGGATGTCAAGTTGACAAAGGGTGGACTTGTGCTGGTTAAGTTTTGTTGTTAACCTGACCTGTTTAGTAATCCACAGTAATCTTGGGTGGGTCTCTGAGGTTGCTTATAGGAAGGATTGACTAAAGGAGGAGGTTTTCCTCCAGAATGAGCCCTTCCTCCTGAGTGGGAGGCTCTTTCAATAGTGTGCAGGATATAAGGAAGCTTGAGGGGAAGGAAATCTCTTCTCTTCCTTCCTCCCACATGTTGGTTGGTGTGTGTGTATGTGTGTTGCGTGTGTGCATGTGTGTGTACGCACGCATGTGCCTGTGTGGTATTGATTATGGCTTTGCTCTCTCTCTCTCTCTCTCTCTCTCTCTCTCTCTATCTATCTAACTATCTATCTATCTTTTTCTGGACCTGTAAAACAGGGCCAACCTCTTTCATCATTATGGAACTTCCCTTGGATCTATAACTTCAGTAAATCCCTTCCTCCCATAATTGTACCTGGTTTGGAGGTTCATCCCAGTGGCATGTGGCTCACTACAACAGTATTCTTCTAAGTTGAATCATGGGTGGTTTAAAGACCTCTTAGTATCTGAAGTGGAAAAGCTTAGAACAGTATGACTTGTTTAATGTAATTGGCAAAGGTGATTTTTCACAGGTCTTGTTAACCTGACACCACCTGACTAGAACTTTTGTGGTCATGGAAGTGTTGAAAAAGACAAAACAGATGTCCCAATTTATTTTATCTAAAATCAATATAATGAAAATCTTGAACCATACCAACATTAATAAAGTTATTTCAAGTGATTCACATGAAGAACTGTACTTGTCTCGTTATAGAGATGGCATCTAGAGGTACACTCCTAAGATATATCAACAGAGCTGGCTACCCAGAAAAGGCAGAAGCCTATCAAATTTTTAAACAAATGGTATGTGGCTTCTTTTACTTTCACACATTGGCATAGCCCATGTAGAGGTAAAGCTGGAAAATATTTTATGAGACATCAATAGGACGGTAAAACTTTTGGATTTTGGATTTAGCCTATGATTTAAAAGAGGACAGTATGTCATTCTACATTGGTACACCAACAAATATTCTGCCCCAGGACTGTTTAGATGCCCATTGTATGATGGTCCTCCAAGTGACATCTGGAGTCTAGGAATTATTTTATACTTCAAGGTAATAGGCAACTGCCCCTTTCAAGCTAAGACTGATCAGAAGCACCTCCCCTCACTGAGCTGTTGACCAAAGTGACCCATGAGTTCCCCAAAACTAGACAGGATTCTGTGAAAGCTCTTGAATACCCACCCCAGGCCTAAGGTAAGATCCTGTTGCTGAAGAAACCACAGAAAGCCATCTATCAGCACCAAGAGACCCTGCAAGGTCCAGGATGGTAACCAGCCCCCAGATGGTAGTTAGTGCAGTGCTGGAAGGCACTGCATAAGCTGCCAAGGGAAACTGGTCAATGATAGTTGGAGTAAACAGAGACCACTGATATGAAACGCAGTCTGCTGCCATGAGTAGGCTGAACACACTTCCTTCTGGGAGAGAACAACGAACCAAGAAATAAACATTTGTATAATAGAGGCACCAAAGCCTAGGAGAAGCAATCAACAGCTTTTAATTTGGCCAAGTAATCCACTCAGTGACAAGGAGCCCTTAACTGGAATTGGGACTCAGGGTGAAATACATTGGGAACCAAAATCTTGGGCCCCCAAAGAGAAATTCACTTTACAATTGAATTGCAAAGAGGCTACTCACAATAGAATCTAGCCAATTCAGAGATGTGTATCTCAGTTAACCTATACTGATCTCACTCTCTGATGGAGATTCTGTTTGTATTTTCAGAAGGCAGTGAGAGAGCCGTGGCCTTTCCAACCCTACTAATGATAGGCCGATAGCTGACATCCTGGCAAAAGATGAACCACTCCAGACCTACCATGGAGGCTCCACATGGAACCCTGCAGAGAGTGGTGGGATAAGCAAGAGACCTACAACCACAGCCAATCAGTCAACCTAGGATAAGCCAGTGAGACAGACAATAATGATTTTCAACACAACCTAAAGCAGAAGTACAGAGGCACCTAAGACCTCAACAATAAAGCAGTCTTAATACTCACCCACCATGACTCAGGGAACTGAGTGGAAGAGGGGGCGGAAAGATTCAAAGAGCCATGGTGGAGGAGAATGTCGAGAGACATGCCCCCCCCCCCACTCAGTAACAATATACAAAGGGGAGTGGAATCGGGTTGACTCCTAGGCTGTCCATAACCTATTACCCCATGGACTGATCCAGTGTGCCCACGGAGGAGGGTACCCAGCTGACTGGGGACAGGGAAGAGGGAAATTGGGGAACTGGGGGCACCAACATATTATTTTCTCATTCAGTGTACTAATTATGAATAATAAAGATATAATAAAAATGAAGCTCTAGTTGAAGATCATGGAGGGGATCTAGGAAAAATCAGTTCACCTTTCTGAGGAGTTGCAAGATATAATTAGTAAGCTGTTGGGATTGAGTCCAGCCAGAGGCCAACTCTAGAAGCTATTTTAGAACATCCATGGGTAGACTAACTCAATTATTTGCTCCCACCTTCTAGTAAGCTGGACCCCAAGATCCGGGGCACCACCATCATAGAAAGAATGCATCAAATGGGCTTCATGCAAGCAGATATCCAAACATCTTTTCCTAACAGGAAATTTGAATCAGAAATGACCACATACTGAATCATTCAACATAATATAAACAGAAACAAAGAACTTGTCATTCAAGTCAGTTTGCTGCAGATGCTGTATCCCCAGTTAGCTTAGCCACAGTGAAAGGTGCAGTGTCCTCAGACAACATGGCTCCAGTGCAAGGTGTTGCAGATGCAGTGTTCTCAGCCAGCATGGCCCCAGTTCATGGTGCTTCAGATGCAGTGTCCTCAATCAGCAGGGCTCCAGTGCAGGGTGCTGCAGATGCTGTGTCATCTTGTGTCATCAGCCAGGCAGGCACGTGGGCTCAAGCTCCTGCAGACAGGAGCCACACTCCAGTGCATCCAGAGGCTCCCACCTAGCCCAGGAGGATTAGGTATAAACTGGCACATGTTCTTATGCAGGTGGATTCCTTCTAGAAAGCACCTGAAGAATGATGGTGTTCTATAGTTCCCTGTGCAAGAAATGATAGACTGCCTGACATGATCTGGAAACAATAATTTCCTCCTACCTGATCTTCTTTGCCCTTTCCCATGCATCATAGTATATTACAGGTAGTTACTACTTACAATAAATGTGGATAATCAATGATATGAATAAAATTGATAATTAAAATACTTTTATTTGTTTATTTGAAAGCAGAGAGACAGAGAGAATGAGAGAGAGAGGAAAAGCGTGCACCAGGGCCCTTTGCCACTGCAAACAAACTCCTGATGCTTTACGTAGATATTGGGAAATTGAACTCAGGCCATCAGGCTTTGCCAACAAGACTTTAACCGCAAAGCCATCTCTTCAGCCCCTGCTCAGAATTCTTTTAACCTATATTTAATTTTTTGGCCATTATAAGTTAGTATCTTTCATTTACTTGAGTATTATGTTTTAAATTTTTGGCTACTTATTTACTTGTGTGTATGTGCGAGGGCTTGCCAGGGTCTCTGTAGTTTCTGCAAACAAATGCTTGTTCAGTTTTACACTTCACTTGGGTGGCTCCATATCTGAACCTGGGTGACAGGCTTTGCAAGAGCTTTTAGTCACGGAGCTATCTTTCAGCCCCTTTCTTGAGTATCATTTATAAATGATCTCCCAGAAAAGCCAGCCCATTGGTGTTGAAACAGGCTGTGAAAGTCATATACTGTAGCTCAGTAAGTAGCGTGAAAGAACTTAGAAACCATTATGTGTGCTACAAAGCTCACAGACTCTCCCCTTTACAATGAATCACTATTTCTTATTTACAAATTATTGCTAATCACAATATTCATATCAAACCTTCTTGAATTTTCTGTGAATCACTCTGAAGAAAGCATTCCCCTTTTTTTTCTCCTTGAGAAAACACTCTGCCCCTCATGAAGAGTGGATGACAATATTGGTTTCTCCATTTTTCTCAGCTGGAGTCAGCATTCTAAAACTGACTCTAAAAACCTTTTGAATGAAGAATACACTGGGGACGTCACATCCATTCCAGTATGTCGTATCCTTCTCAACATAGCACAAAGGGCAGTTTACTTTTGAAGAAGTATGATAAATACTGATTGTCAACCTGATTGGGAGTTCACAAATCTCTCCATGTTGACCTTTTCTTGTTTTCCAAACAAGAAATTTCAAGCAAGTAACTTATTGCTTTCCATGATATTTTCTATTCTTCTTTTCTTGTTTAAATCTGTGTTACTATTTGATAACACAGGGACTAAAGGCATGCACCATCATGCCCAACTCAACCTATTTTTTTATTCCTAGAATTATCTGATCACTTCCAGCTAGTGTGTGATTAAGATGGAACAGGGATGGGAAGATACAAGCCAGCAGGAACTTGTCAAATATTGGAGCTACTTCAGAATGAGCTGTATGGAGATAAACTGTAATGGGCCTTTCTTATAGAAAGATTAGTGGGAAAAGTAGAAAACAACTTGTAAGACATGGGTAAAAGAAAGAGGTTGAATGGCATGAAATATAAAATTCATCCTTTCAAATTTTAAATTAGAATTAATGAAGTTGGTTCCGTTTTCTAAGAAAACCTAAAATGTTTTAATAGTTTCAACCTTTTTACTATTTGTGTAAATTTTTATGCTATATGTTGGTTATCCCCTTATGGCACTGTTTTTTTTTTTTCATTAAGTAGAAACTGTATCACCAAGTCATGTGTTGCTACCACCATTTCCCTCCTCCCTGCCCCCATTCCACTGAAGGCCCTCCTCAGTGGGATTATAGCACTGTCTTTGGTCAGTGGAATACGATCTTAGTGTCTAGACTGCCCTCCTGGCTTTCCTGCCACACCATCCAGACCGCATGTTGCAAAAAAGACTTAGTTCAGGGACAATAGTTTCATTATGTTCACCTTATTTCTGAGGGTTTCTGAAAGATGTCACAGATTTTCTCTTTTAAAGGACTTAAATCAAATCTGTTTACAACAAAATGGACAGAACCAGATGAAGAATTTGTGTGAAAACAGAGCAAATAGTATTTTAGTTTGAGAAACAATATTGTCCTGTATTGTGTTTAGTAAATTATTGGTCTTGTTAGTTACATCTAATCAGGAAGCCTTAATTTCTTTTTAACAGTTGGATTTCATAGCATTTGATGTCCAGCTAAGTTATTAATTTTTTTTGGCTTGACACCAGTGCTAAATCTGCTGATCCAAACAGAAGTCATGCCAAGGGTTTGGAGGATGATGACAGTCATTAACCTAAATCATACACCAGGAGCTACTCAAAAAAAAAACCCCCATAAAACATTGTATGTTTCTTTTCTGTTGAAGCTGATTCTTCTACTCAGGACATGGGCTGCACTATCCAGAGTGGTTCCTGATGCTGGTGCTAGGGGCCGAGGGCAGCAACCAGGCTGGTCAAATGAGAAAATTCTAATTCTGGTAAATAAAATGGAAACATGGAGAAATGGAACCATCTTGTGATCTGCTGAGGGACATGTGCAGCAGCTTGGTTTTGTAAAACTTAATAGTAGATATGATATACCAGATGATTTAGATGCGATTGGGCACATTCAGGATCGTATGGCCATAGACTACCAGATGATCTGGAATGTAGCCTAACCATGCTTCTGTGTATGGAAACTCCATACAAGGGAAAATATTCCTTCTTTAAGAGTCAGTAGAGTGCATTTAATGATGACTCATTTTTATAGAGATAGAGGCTTAGATACCTTTTCAAACTTGTGTTAAGGAAGAATATTTGATGATTGAATTACAGACCATGTAGACAGCTTCTAAAAAAGGAAAATAAAGACCAGTTATAGAATAGCATTTGCATGTAGCAAACACAGAGCAAGAAGGCTGGCGAATCTTTGTTTTGCTATTTCTTATTTCTTTTCCTATTCATCTGGCACTTTACCCAACCCCTCACTCCTCCTTTTATTTTCCTCCTTTCTTCCTCTCCTTTTTCCATACCCATATTGACCTTTGCTATTTTCCAAATATGTCTCCAACTGTAATTGAGACATGCCATCACTGAGACAAAACGTATAGAAGGACTCTGCTAAGCTGGAGAACTTAGTGAAGATGCATAGCAAAATATCTTCTAGTTTAAGGTGAAGATGAGCAACCAGCAAGATAGAGTAGATGCCAAGTGTGACTCCATGTATGGCTCTTGGGAAGAGATAAGGACTAGGGATGTTAAGCTGAGAGTTATGCCCAGAGAGAGAGTGTGTGTATGGGTGTCCCAGGGCCTCCTGCCATTGCAAATATAAACTCAAGATTTATGTGCCACTTTGTGCACCTGGATTTACACGAGTACTGTGGAATTGAATCCAGGCTGTCAGGCTATGTATGCAAGAGCCTTTAACCACTGTCCAGCTCATAATCTGTATTTTTAATAAGCCTTATCAAGGGAATCATTAACAAGAAAGAATCAAAACACTATTGTGAAGGAAAGTGTTCCATGAAAATTTGGACAGTTAGATTAAGATGACAGAAGAGTTTTGTTACAGGAGACACCTGGACAAGGATAGGTGAAAGTTCAGGAGGATATAAAGGCTTGGTGAATATCTTCAATGTCTGCTCTGCTCTTCTCCATGAAGAAGGATTCACGGCGCTCCTCCAGGTAGAATGTAAAGATTTTTAGAAGCCGCTAAAAGTCCAGGAAGACAATAGATATAAATTATGATGTAATCAATGTTCAGGACTTTTAAAGGAGGCCTTTACAAGAATGAACATGATCAAGCCCGAGAAATGAGTTCAAATAAGGATATTCAATAGAAGAAAAGCAAGGTCTATGAATTCAGAATATTCCTACACTTTGGATAAAATAATCATCATGGTAAATACACTACATAACAAAGGAAATAGCAAGAGGGCATAGGTTGGCCTGTGACTGAAGTAGTTCCCAAAATGTGGGAGAGTCAATACTGGGCCAGGGAAATCTCAGAGGATCCAGGACCATTAATCAATCACCCCAAAGGCGAAGGTGATGTCCACCCCTCTGCTCATGCCATCGTTTTCCCTGCCAGGATGGAGTCTCCCCTCAAGTCCGTAAGCCAAATAAACCCATTTCTCCACAAACTACTTTTGTTTGGGTTCTTTCTGTGCAGCAACTAGAATGCTGACTGCAACAATACCCATTTATCTAACGGAGGTTTTGGTGGAACATGAGCCTCCCTAAGGAATTCCCAAAGAAATAGTTGAAGTGCCTCACGTGTGTACTGAATTGGGTAAAGTACAGGAAGTTGGGGAAAGTCAACTAAATTGAGTAAAGCAGCTTAAAGATGAGCTGTGGGAGCTCTGCAGCCAAATCTCTTAGTCTTGACTTTCAGCCCTGAAGGATAATAACAGTGCTTCCTCCTAATAGACAGAGGACATCTTTAATACGAAAAATTCATCTATTGCTTTTAAGAAATAGTAGGGCGGTCAAGGTGATCTCTTTGTACCAGCTGCTTTTCAAGTGTGTTTAGCTCAAAATGGGGAGCATGCCAGAGTGGTACTTTTTTTTCTTAACTCCCACGCATGCTTTTTTCTGACAGAAAATTAAGGTTAAAGAAAAATACAGAATTCAGTTGAGGTCTTGCTTCGCTTTCCCTCTCTCTCATCTTGTTTTTACTGTGTGACTGTGGAACTGCTAACGGATGTCTCCATATCAAAATAGTAAATATTGTGAGTCAGGGTTGTGCTTGGTCTATCATTCTGTTAACACTCACAGGGAAAGATGTTAATAATTAACATGAGCCACATGGATTATCTGTAGTATGAAAGACTGGGCTACAGCAAGTGGTTTTGAACCAGGAGCCAAATTTATTGGGTTGACATTTGTAAGGAAAAGTGTGGGATTTTGAGCAGCAAAAGAACTGTCCAAGTTCTTTTGTACTTGCATTTGTCTATCGGTGTGTATCAGTATGCTTTTGTGAGTTGAATCCACATATTCTCAAGAATAATTTTTACAGCATCCGGGTTACACTCAATATCCTTTGAAGAACATTTTAAGGGAGTAAACAACATTTCCTATGAGACAGAGTGTGTTCAACCTTAAAGTTCAAAATATCATTATCAAAATAGAATTTTGCAGTCTTTTGGGTAAATACCCAGGAGATCCTAGCACATCGATATTGATTACAGTCCTGTTTTCAAAAGCCAAGGTGTGGACTGACCTAGCTATTTAAAAACAGAGGAATGGGAAAAGAAAATGTGGTATAAATACACAATTGGATTTGTTTCAGTCATGAAGAACAAAATTAGGGTTTTTTTTTTTTCAGAGAATGGATGTAAATGGAGGTAGTCATATTAAGTGAAGTTAGCCAGTCTCAGAAAGACAAGATCATATGTTTTTTCTCAGTTCTGGTTCTTATATTATATACATATACATAAAGTCATATATTTGTATATGACAAGAAAATAGTGAAACTATCTAAATACAGAAGGAGAACTAACACGAGGTGGATGATGACAACAGGGAGGGTAATGGGGGATTCATTAAATATGTTTACATATTATATGTACTTGTATGAAAATTTTAAACAATAATAAAAAACCCAGGAAATCTCATTTTTAATGAACCAATAGTAATCACAGGAAACATTTTGGGACAAAGACAATAGATTATGACTTTACTCAGATGACCATAAAGATCTGCTTAGCTGGCTTTCTGTATTCTATGGTCTGAAGTCATTTTTTTCCTTTTTAATTTTTAAATTTTCTAAAGATTTGTCATTAGAGGCTGATAAAACGTGTTGATTTCTAATTTTAAGCAGACTAGAGCCACATTTTCAGGAACTCATTCCAATCAAAACCAGATTGAACTCACTGACATCTCTTTGCTCAGAAAATTTACTTGGCACTGTAAAGTAGTAACAGCTTCTCACATGTTAATATCAGAGGTCTGCTACGAATTATATAAAGCCTACTGTTCAAACAAAATTGGACTACTGAAGCAGCAATCTTTACATTTGTATTTTATAACAATAATAAAGCTCTCCAGAACTTTCCTCTTTTAAGACAATGTGCAAAATACAGAGGCCTGATTTTCCAAGTGCAGTGTTTAAGAAATTACACGGCTGTTTCCAGTTTAAAGTGATTGAGTGGGTCATTTACTTTACTCACCCCACCAAATTCCACTGAGATGACAGTGAATAAATACTAGAGAACGCTTCAAGAGATTTCTGAATGATAAATTTCCACGTAAGTGATTATATGGTTAGAAAATCAAGGGTAGAAGAACCTGTAGCCAGGAATAAATACTGGAGAAGCTGTCAGAGAGAAGGGAGAGGCTTAATGGAGCCATGGAAAGCTGTGAAGCTCATGGTCACAGTTAGAGAGAGAAGGACTGAGTGGCTTGGGCGTTCTCAAGGTCACCCACCAGCGCACGGTGCTTCTAGCCTAGCTGCCTCTCCCCCAAAGCCCATCACCACCAAATATATCCAGCCACGGAAGAGGATGTTTAAGGAGCAAAAGCTTTGTAGCATGTGTGATAACCAGAAGCAAGCATTCTGGTGTGACTTTGGGGAAAGTGCCAGCCTAGCCTGCCCGTGTGATGTCAGTAGAAAGATTTTTGGTGCCATCTTCTCACTCAAAGGGTGCAAAGGGTGATGCAAATCCTTCCATTGATGAGAAAGAAATATTAGATTAATGTATGCAGAGGAGAAAGCCCCATTAGATGCCAGTGTTAATCAACTATGTTTTCTCTTATACATTTAAACTGACAACAATGGGGGGAACTGCATGTTAACTAAACCAATAGTCTAAGGAGGAGTCAACGCAGAAAAGCTGGGCCGAGGATTTAAACAATCATGTATTAACACAAAGAGATGCTTTAAAAGGTCCAATTAGTTCCTCCAGAGATTTAAAATATTGGATGCATAAAGCAAATGTATAATATTACTGTAATAACTTCAATCTAAGAATAAGACAGCTCTTTGAAAATTTAAAGACTTTTAAGAGATTTTATAGGTGTAAAGAAGATAAACTATGAGAAATTGTTCCAAATGCACAATATCCAAAACAGAGATGGAAAATCATAGATAAGAACAAATTAAAGAATCCGTCCAGGAAATAAACTCCACCAGCATATAAAAAGCATTTCTGTAAATGGAAGAGAAACTTATCAAGTACATAACATTTTAAAACACTTCCCATAACTGAGGACTACAAATGGCTGTTCCAGCAATCAGTCTAGCTTTAGAGGAGAAAGACCAAGGGTTCTGAGAGTGCACTTCAGGATGCCCAGACGAAGGGGCTAAACAGGGGAAAAGAAACAATGCCATGTCTGATGACTTTGCATATATTTAAAAGAAATTTCCTGGCTCGTGTAGTGACTGGAAAAACATACTCGTCACATAGGCAACTAGGGACATGGGAAAATTGTGGTACAAGTACTATATAGTTAATACATTTCATGAATAATATTTATCTTATAATTATGAAAAATACCTGTGTATTTATTTGAGAAAAAATAAAAGGGCTATTTTTGGGAGGGCTAGAAGGAAGCATTGGAGAGGGTAGGGGAAATACTAGAAAATATTTAAGAAAGAAATCAGTTCATGAAAGTATGTGATACTATTTGAAATACCAAGAAACAAGGCAGGAGAATTCACAATGTGGAGGGGCTACTTTTTTGTTTTGCTTTGTTTTAGATCTGATACCTACAAAGGAATATGGATCATATTGGCGACACGTTTTTATCAGCAGCTTCGTATATTAGATTGTAGAAGAGCCATTGTGTGTCCATGAACACAACCACCGTCTTCACTGCCATGAAAGCTGATTGACAGGCAACACTCAAAAGCATAGAGCACAGCCTCTTCATCCAGAAACTCAAATAAAATGTACAAAATCCTCTTAATTTATCAGCTCTGCTGGTATTCCTTATTCGACCCACTCTTAGGTTTCACGTGGTGATGCAAATATGTTTG
This sequence comes from Zapus hudsonius, assembly GCA_004024765.1. Classification (NCBI taxonomy): domain Eukaryota; kingdom Metazoa; phylum Chordata; class Mammalia; order Rodentia; family Dipodidae; genus Zapus; species Zapus hudsonius. The sequence continues at coordinate 21,400 of PVHP010018438.1, read as the reverse complement.
TCTTTCAACGAACTTCCTTCATTAGAAATTCAATAAATTACTCCCCTTTAAACAGTTTTCCTCATCTGGGCATTCTCAACCCAACCATGGTTCTTTTTCTAGACCTACTAGCTCCTGGATTTGGTGACTTTTCTTTCAATTTTATATTCTGTAAAGCTCTTTTCTGAGACTGTCCTGTATCATACTTGTTAAATGCAATCATAAGTCAGTGTGTGCTAATAACATGCAATTATAAGTTAGTGTGTGCTAATAACAGTTTTCTGAACCTTCAGCTTAAAGCTATAAATCTGTTATGCCATCCAAAACTCGGGAGTTTATGACAACAAAAAATGTTTATTCCTCACTCATTCCATATGCCCACTGGGATTTTTTTATCTCAGGGACCATGGTGAAGGAAAAATTCAGACATCATTCATTTATGTTGGTAGGTACCATGCAAAGGATTTCAGAGCACTTCAACTCTGGTACCAATAAGTCCATGCTCTAGCCTTTAGCCTGCTGTTTCATTTTAACAATTCATTTCTCAGAGCTTTGCAGTTATTCTCGTGAACCACAAGGGGACCACAGCGAGCAAGTGCATCATGCACTGAAGAATTGGCAACTGTTTGGCTAACGTTGCTGGTGCTAACTACATCATCCTGTAAGGTTGCCAAAGTTCTGGAAATCACACTGATCTTAGGTGCATTTCTGTGACCACAGATGATGAGAACTTTGCTCTGCTGCCGTGACAAACCGTCAGAAGTGTTTGGGTTGTCAATTTTTAAGTATGCTATTATAAACAACCTTTGTAAGAATCAAAGCACAACATTTCCTTAAGCTGTGATCATGACCTATGTTTAAGTCTCTGTTCTTTGGGAGCCTATGCCCTCAGCAGGAGATTCCTATCTGCCTCAACTCTTGGGTCACATGTTGAACCTCCCACTCCAATATTTTGAAATCATTCCCACAGGCCAGATCATCCATCATTCCCCAAGGTATGGGAAGACTTACCTTATTAAACAGCATGTTTAAAAATGATGACCTCTATGTCACTGCTTATATGTTCATTTGCAAAAATGCATGAATGATAACGATCATGTAAGATTGTGTTGAGTGCAGATTATAAATTTATTAATAAATCTTAGTACATTTATGATTGGCATATAAGTGTAATATCTCCTAGCATGTAATTAAAATAATTGTATTCAAGAAGTATGTATTTGATATCTGAATCTCTAATTTTCATGTGTTGAGTTTGATAATCACTGGTTTATAGTAAGATGGGCAATGAAATAAAATAATGCACATGACAGTATGTGGACTTTGGAAATGTCTTTAAGAAAGTCTAGGAAAGCACATTTTGTGGATGGAGGATGGACGATGACTTTTAGATACTTATTCATTGTGCTTAATCAGAAGCTCTTATGAATGTACTAGCCAATAGAATACAAACTGCATGTGTCATTTCAAAATTGTCAGTGGCTTCAATAAAAAAGTCAAAAAGTCAAAATAAGTTATAATAGCTTAATTTACTAAATGCATTATATATGAATCATTGCAGAACTGTTTTTATTTTATTTTTATTTAAAAATATTATTTATTTATTATTTTTTGAGATAGGGTCTCACTCTAGTCCAGGCTGACATGGAATTCACTATGTTGGCTCACATCTGTCCTCCTACCTCTGCCTCCAGAGTGCTGGGATTAAACGCATGTGCTACCATGCCTGGCTTCCCTCCCCCACACCCCCAGGTAGGGTCTCACTCTAGTCCAGGCTGACCTGGATCTCACTCTGTAGTACCAGGTTAGCCTTGAATTCAGGGTGGTCCTCATACCTTAGCCTCCCGAGTGCTAGGACTAAGGCATGCCATGTGCAGCATTATACAAACCGTTTTATAAAATTAATGAAAATGAATACTGTCTCCAAAATCTAACTTATTTTATATACTTACAGTACATCTCAACTGTCAGTACCCTTTTTCAATAGCCATAAATTATTAGTGGTCCCTGTATTAGGCAATACAGGTCCTTAACCTTAAAATATGAAGTATAGCCATGCATATATGCGACAATATTTTAATGTATTTATGAGGGAAAATGAAAATTAAATTTAAAACTACAAATGAAAGGACTTACCATAATGTTTTAATGAAATATTTAATTTTTCTTAATTTTAACAATGTACATTCTATTCTTTGAAAAATTATAGAACTTGGGTATTAGCAACCTATTACTCCCAATGGACATTTCCTACTATGACCAAAAATAAACTGAATATTTATTGTTTCTATATAGTAAAATTTAAAATCATTAGGTCTTGGCCTAAGAAAACTAGTGAAAATTAAATTCTGAAGGCAGTCAAAAAGTCACATTTGAAAATGATATTGTACAACACTTGGTATATGATATAATTCTAGATATTCCAAAGCAAGGCAGAACTATTATAGCTTAATATGTGATTTTATTAGGATATTAGTTTTATCTTGAACTGAGTAATTCATTTCTCAAGGTTTCTTTTCCCTGAATCTCTCAGACTGTATCTTGTATCAAAAACATAGGTGTGTTTCACAATTTTCAAGCAGAGGCTATTTGTAGTTCATTGCACCAAGTACTGGATTTTGAAAACCTGCTGATTACAGTCCTTGATTTTGGATTTATTTATTTATTGATATATCATTGTCATTGGGAAATATAAATGTCTCAATCATTGCCATCTTGTTACTAGAACAGCCTCTTAATTATTACAGTTTCCCATAAGAGAAAAATATGTGTGTGTGTGTGTGTGTGTGTGTGTGTGTGTGTGTGTAGAGAATGTAGTTAGATTTACTTAATCATAGGGTTGTCACACCATCATAAGTCCTCTATTTTGTTTTGCATTAAGTGATATACTTCTTCTTCTTCTCATTCTAAACTATGAAAAGTTAGAAATAAATTGAGCTGATATTAAATATTTTAGGACATGTTTATAATTGATACATGTTTTCATGACTATGTTTGAACTTGGTTGGTTTGTACATTGGGTGTTATTGGCACAATTTTTGTCATTTGCCTTACCACTCTTCTTTCTGGGAGTTATTCCTTTTCTTGTCTTCTGTTTCCTTATACAAGTAAGTAACTAGAACCTGGATCTTTATGTGCTAATGTTGCGGTCACCTTCTAGTTGCTGGCACAAAGCACCTGACCAACAGCAGCTGACGGGAGGAAAGGTTTGATTTTGGCTTACAGCCACAAGGGGAAGCTGCATGATTGCAGGGAAAGCAAGGCATGAGCAGAGGCTGGACATCACCTCTACCACAGCAGGTGGACAACAGCCGCAGGAGAGTGAGCCAGATTCTTGCACAAGGGAGCTGGTTATCACCCCCTAAGCCTGCCCCCAACAACACACCTCCTTCAGTAAGGCTCCACCTTCAAAACTGCTATCAGCTGGGGACTGACCAAGCCTTCAGAACACATGAGTTTATGGGGGACATCTGAGTCATATAACAACAACTAATAGTTTATATCTACATTCAAATATAGTTTGGGGCTTATTTTAAACACTGGTCAGCCCATGCGCTCAAGGAGCCGAGTAAAGAATAGAAAGTACTGGAGATCTCCTGGGAAAAGCACATGTGACAATAAGGAGTGGGAAGGTATTTTTGTTGCTGTAACAAAATAACTGCTATTAAACAAGTTGAGAGAGAAAGGCCTTGTTGCATCTCGTTTCAGAGATTTTTGTCTGTGGGTGGCTTGCAGGCAGTAGGGCGCAGTTGCTCACCTCGTAGCCTCCGAGAAGCAGGCAGAGAAAGACATGGATGAACCATAGATAAGAGGTGACAAGGGAAAAAAAAACTGGAATGGAGAGATGGTTCCGTGGTTACGTGTGCTTCCTGTGCAAGCATGAGGGCCCAAGGGGAGCGGGGCTCAGATTGCCAGGATTTGAATCTCCGGATCCCACATACATAGATGGCCACACTCACCTGAAGCCCCAGAGCTGGAGGGGATCAGAGACCCAAGAATCCTCAGAGCCCTGCAGACCAGCTGACAATGGACAGCTCATAAGTATACCGTAACAGAAAGGAAACTGAGGAAGACAGGGTGGAGTCATCACACAAGGAGGCTAGTTTGATCCTATGGGGGAAGGAGAGAACTAGAGGCCTGGGTAATGGTAGTTGGTAAAGTGCTTGGCACTCAAGTAGGAAGATTTGAGTACCGTTCACAACAGCTACATAAAATGCTGGGCATGGTGGCATGTGCTTATAATTCCAGCCCTGGGGAGACAGAGACTGGCTAGTCTGGCCAAATTGCTCAGTTTGAGGTTCAACGAGACACCCTGTCTCAAAAAAGAAGGTAGAGAGCAATTGAGAAAGATATTTGATTTCTACCTCTGGCATCAACATGCACACATGTTTACATGCACCTGCATGTACATGAACCCACATTCATGGGAACATGCATTAATATGCCCCCACACATACAAGCCAAAAAAAGGAAGGAAGGAAGGAAGGAAAGAAGGAAGGAAGGAAGGAAGGAAGGAAGGAAAGAAGGAAGAAAGGAAGGAAGGAAGGACTGGGTAAGAACAGTCAGGGATTACAGAGATTTTCATAAAGATATGGCTAAATCAAAGGGAAAAGGTGAAAAAGTCACCAATTAGAGAGTCCCATGTCTTCCCAAGAGGGGTTTGTTTTCATGCCCTCTGTCTTTCTTAGCCATTGCTGCAAACAAACACATGTGAAAAAAGTGGCTTTCTATGCTGCACTGCATGGACACAGAGGTGCAGCTACAAGCACTGCAATCATACACTCCAGTGGACACAGGGGTGCAGATACAAACACTGTATCAGATACTTCAGTGGAAACAGAGGTGCAGAAACAAGCACTACTATCATATCTGCTTCCACAAATCCATGTTTTCTTTACATGTTAGCAGGAAATTCATTTTCTGTAGATGGAAACAGAAACAGATGGTGTGTTTTGTCCTTCTATCCTAAGCATCACAAAAAATTTGGTGGCAGTGCTAAGTAAGTCTCATATTCAGTATGATAACTCTTATTGAAACGTGGTCAATCAGTCTGAATTCCAATGTTATATATGGTCAACAACAGTGAAAAGCAAAATGTCTTAATACATTATTTTAAAATTGAATAGAAATGTATTCTGAGGCTTTGTTCACAAAAGATGCAGTCTTTGTAATTGGATGCTCTCCAAAAACCTACATTTTTAAATTCACATTCAAATTTAGTTTGCATAAGACAGAATGTTAATCCTTTTTTCTCATTTCTTTAATAATGCTATTTCGATTCCTCCTGCTTCATATGTCTTCTCTGTTCTCCCTGTCTAAATTTTTTTAACCCTTCACAGCCTAGGCTGTATTCCACTTTTATAGGAGCCATTCTTTGCCAAAATAGGACAGAAAGATCTGACTCATCTATTATGAATATATTCTACTGCTAGCATTATAAATGATATTTAGGATATCATAAACTGTCTCTTTTATAAGACTGTATATTTCCTTGTAGAGACTATGTGTTAATAGATGTACAGAAGAATGGCATTGAGAATCAATCACTCTGTATGTTTAAGTGAAGGATGCTCTATAGTCTCTTGGTGGACTTCTTGGTCATGTTTTCAACACACGGAACTCTTTCCATAAAAGGCACTCACTAAGGTCAACTGAGAGCATTCTTATCAAAGTGAAGTTTTGCTCAATTGTGTTGTAGTTTTGTGCTGTCAGGATTTGGGCTTTTTGTTGTTTTAAAGGCTACATCAGTTTTCTCAGATTCCAGGAACAGAGCACTTCAGACATCCCCTCTCATGATTCTGGTGGCCAGATGTCAAGGTCATGATGTTGGCAGGTTGGTTCTCTTTGGACCCTGTAAGGGAGAGTCTGATTCACACCCCTTTTTGTCAGCTGTTGTCAATCCCTGGCACTTCTGTTGGCTTGTGGATACATCACTATAACAGTTACCAGTCTGCCCACGTGGCGCTCTCCCTGGTTTGAGTCTTGTTTTATGTCTGTTAAAAAGATAATACGCATTGGACTTGGGGCCTAGCCTAAATCCAAAACGCTCTGATCCTGGGACCCTTATTTAAATCTTCCAAGATTTGACCATTTCCAAATAAGGTCACATTCAAAGGTAAAGGTCCAAATGGGGAAATGAGAGTCACTTTTTAACTCACTACTCAAGGATCTTTCAGTTTTGAAATCAGGGAAGTAATTTCTGCTACTTCTTTCCAACTGCCTCTTTCTGTGTTCTGACAAGAGGTACTATATGGCACGCTCTTGACCGATTTGTTTTTGTCGGGGTATCCCATTCTCCAGTCATTTCCAACCTTACTGAGACTGTATTGAAGTGTCCACTATGAGAACATCTGGACATGAAAAGAGGCTCACCCAGCGAAACAAAGAGGTACTGAAAGAGAACTTGGTCTGTTTCCATAATAAAGGAATTTCAAACAGGGAGGTTATATCGATATGTATAACTCAAGATCCAATCTCTTCTTACAGATGTTTACTGACTTCTAAACTAAAGAGAGGAATACTATTTCATCAAATATATATACATGCATTTATTTATTTTAGAAATTATATATATATTTATATTCCTGAATAATTTTTGTATTTAACATGAATTTAGTTTAATATCATTGACTCATATACACAGAAATGCACCCTACTTTATATGAAACAAGATCACAATTTCTTAAAATAATGTATAGAAAGCTATTAGAGTTAAAAAAAGATGTGGCTCTTAGGTTGGGTATTATATTTACAGAATATATCTTGTATATATATTATAACAATTTGAAGGTATAATCTCATGCGAAGGAAGAAAATGTAGATATTAAATAGTAGCTGGGTGCATTTTAGTTTTTAGAGAATAATTTTATCATGACTGTGTAATGCATCTCATTTTACAGTGTATATAATTGGAAAGGCAACTGATTTTCCAATAGGTCTTCTCAATGCAGCCTATCATTTGAGCTTGTGTTCTTTTCTTTTGCTTTTTAATTCTTATTGCCTTTTAAAGCAAAGTTCTGTGAAGCGACGTGAATTTTTATGCAGAGAAATCCTTTAAACTGTCATCACTGTGACAGTCCTGTATTTGATTGAGGTCTACATAAGTGTGTGGGGAGGGAAAGCGGCTCTCCATGTTTATTTCCCAGCCCCTCAGAGAAGAGTTAGTGCTAAGTGTATTGAAGCTGATGCACCTTGCTTGCTCAGGAACTCATTCCTTTTCTTGCAGGTGGCTGACTGTCAGCCTCGAGTTTCTTGGCAACTTATTGGTGTTCTTTTCTGCCCTGTTTGCTGTGCTGGCTGGTGATTTCATAGATTCAGCAATCATTGTCTGCCTAATGCCTATGCCCTAAATGTAAGTAATAATGATTTTGTGGTACATGAGATGTTTATAATCCAATTAATTAAACACTCTTCTCATTGCCTGTCTAAATTATAGATTGCACTAACTAAATAATGAGAGAGGAATCTGGATTACTCTGGAGGCTCATTTCTTCCTCTCTTTTGGTAGTCACAGGAAGCTGGCTCAGCAGTTAGTTGGAAGGTAGCTCACAGAAAGAAGAGACTGATTCCCAAGGCTAGACCTGGAGGACCAGAAACTGCCTATTGTTACGCAGTTACACATGGATTTATAGACAGTTACAGGATAGGGCCTTTCTCCACCATGGCTGGCCTAGGCACTTTACCCCACCTATTCTCTGCAGAGAATATCTATTTTACCTTTCTATATAGAATGGGTCATAAAACCCATTTTATAACACAGTGAAGGCTCTAGTGATATGATTATGCCCATGCCTCCCTTTGTCAATAAGCAAATACCCCAACCTGCTTAATATAATTCTACACTACTAAAGGAAATTCTATATAACTTCGGTATATGTCTTAGTCATTTATTCAATACCTTTGAGGCTAGTTGCATTTAAGAAATCTGAATTTAGGCTTCTAGAAAAGAAACATGGTATATATATATATATATATATATATATATATATATATATATATATATATATATATACAGGTAGGGCCTAGGATAGACCCCCATAGTCAAACATTGCTATTTCTGCACTAATATATGTAAATATATACCTTAAGTAAGTTAAATAAACTTTGTTTTTCAAGGTAGGCTTCTGCTTTAGCCCAGGCTGACCTGGAATTTACTATGTAGTCTTAGGGTGGCCTTGAACTCGTGGTGATTCTCCTACCTCTGCTTCCCAAGTGCCACCACTCCGGCTGCTAAATACACTCTTTATTTTTTCTCCTTGGAAAAATCAATATTATTTTATTTAAAATGTATTTATGTTTTATTAGATTTTAGCATTATTAAAGACTTAGTAAACCTTTTCAGTTTAGTGAATGATCTATATTTTCATTATATATATTACATATTACATTTTTGTACACCCATTTCATATACATCATATTTTACATTTTATATACCATACATATTTATTGTTTTCCATATTTTTTACTTGTGTTACAAAGTTATTATGATTTCCTGTACCCCCCCAAAAAACTAACCAAGGAACAATGCATAAAATGCTTTATAAGAAAAATATTTGCATAAGTTTCATTTTCCCTCTTTTTTTAGATAATACAATTCTTTATTTTTAAATTTTTTTAATTATTCATAATTAGATATACTTAATAAGGGAATAATGTGTTGATGTCTCCAGTTCCCCTATTTCCCTCTTGCCTGTCCCTAGTCAGTGGATATCCTCCTCCGTGGGCATTCTGGATCAGTCCATGGGGTAGGGGGTTGTGAATAGCCTAGGAGTCAACCCGGTTCCACCCCCCTTTGCATGTTTTTACTGAGGTAGACCATGTCTCTGGATATTCTCCCCCACCATGGCTCTTACAATCTTTCTGCCCCCTCTTCCGTGCAGTTCCCTGAGTCATGGTGGGTGAGTGTCAAGGCTGCTTTATTTTTGAGGCCTTAGGGGCCTCTGTACTACTGCTTGAGGTTGTGTTTAGAATCGTTGGTGTGTGTTTAGCTGGCTCATCCTGGGTTGACTGATTGGCTGTGGTTATATGTCTCTTGCTTATCCCATCACTGCCTGCAGGGTTCCATGTGGATTCTCCACTGTAGGTCTGGGGTGGCGCATCTCTTGCCAGGAAGACGGCTGTCGGCCTGTGGCTCAATGGTAGGGTTGTTTCCTGTCCTCTCTCTGACCTCACTCTATTAACCAGGGTTGGGAAGGACAGGATCTAAGAATAAAAAGTTAGGGGAATCTTTCTTGTGATGGAAGATAGTGAAGAATTTTATAGGACACTAATGAGAACACAGTAGTTAGTGTCCTATAAAATTCTTGGAACTTGGAGAGAGAATTACCTATTTTTCTCAGATTACACAATCTCTGAATTTTTGCATAAATTGAAAACAATGCAGTTTCCATTGAAAGAATGTATGAATATGAAAATATGCATAAAAAGGTAACTCATTTTTCAAGATAAGGTCTCACTATACAGCCCAAACTGATGCTGAATTTACAAATCCTCCTGTATCTCTGTTTCCCAAATTCTGTGTCATCACATCGACATTGAATCCCCAAACACTAGTGAATGATTGTGGGATTAAGGTATTGTGATGTATCTTGAATCAGCATCTTAAAAATAAATTTAACTAAAACCTACATTTTTAAGTTCAGACTATAATAATTCAGCATTTCAATGGCATTAAAGCCAAAGTAACTGTAAAGTGAAAATTATTACATGCATTGCTGAGAAAAGATTAAAACCCTGTTAATTTAATTGAGACACTATATAACTCGTTTTTTGGTGAGTTAAAAAAATAAAATATTATGGGGCTAGGGAGATGGCTCATTGGTTAAAAGCACTGTTTATAAAATTTTCTTGCCTGGGTTTAATTCCCTAGTACTCATATAAAGCCAGATTCACAAAACAAATGAGTCTGGAGTTTGTTTGCAAGAGGCCCTGGTGTACTTCTCTGTCTCTCTGTCTCTGTCTCTGTCTCTCTGCTTATAAATAAATAATATTAAAAATATGAAATGTAATCAAGAACCTCCCCAAAAGGAAAAGTCCAGGACCAGATGGATTCTCAGCTGAATTCTACCAAACCTTCATCATACAACTGAAACCACTCCTTCTGAAGCTTTTTTGAGGCATAGAAAAAGAGGGGAAGCTTCCAAACTCCTTCTATGAAGCTAGTATCACCCTAGTCCCCAAACAAGACAAGGATGCAACAAGAAAGGAAAACTACAGACCCATATCCCTGATGAACTAAGATGCATAAATCCTGAACAAAATCCTTGCAAACTGGATACAACAGCACATCAAAGATATTATCCACCTACACCGAGAAGGCTTCATCCCAGGGATGCACGGATGGTTCAACATACAGAAGTTGATCAATGTAATCCACCACATTAATAGACTCGACCGTAAAAAACCACATGGTCATATCAATCAACTCAAAAAAGGCCTTTGACAAAATTCAACACCACTGGAAAGGTTGGACATAGACAGCTTATACCTCAACATAATAAAGGCAATATACAAAACCCCTAACACCCAAATCATACTCAGTGGGGAAAGACTTAAGGAGTTCCCACTTGAATCAGGAACAAGGCAGGGGTTTCCACTCTCACCACTGCTCTTCAACATAGTGGTCGAAGTTCTAGCCCAAGCAATAAAACAGGAGGAAAGCATAAAAGGGATTCAAATTGGAAAGGAAGAAGTAAAACTATCCCTCTGCAGATGACATGGTCCTATATATAACAGACCTGATGAATAGTATCAGTAAACTCCTGAAGGTGATAAACTTCAGCAAAGTGGCGAGGTACAAAATTAACACACAAAAATCAGAAGTCTTCTTGTATGCAAATGATATGCATACAGAAAAAGACATCAGAGAGACTGTCCCATTTCCAGTAGCCTCAAAAAAAATCAAATACCTTGGAATATCACTAACCAAGAATGTGAAAGACTTATATAATGAAAATATTGAAACACTCAAGAAGGAAATAGAGGAGAATATCCTTGATATGGAGAATTAATATGGTAAAAATGGCAATCCTTCCAAAAGCAATTTACAGATTCAATGCCATGCCAATAAAAACCCCATCCTCTTTCTTCACAGATATAGAAAAAATAATCTCAAAATTTATATGGAAGGGCAAAAGACCTTGGATAGCCAAAGCTATCCTAAGTAAAAATAGTCACTCAAGAGTTATCACCATGCCCGATTGTGATGGTTAGGTTTTGTTGTCAACTTGGATATTTTTAATTACCTTGGGTGGGTCTCTGTAAAATCTGAGGATGTTTACAGGAAGGCAGCCTCTCAGCAAGGGGCAAGGATGTAAAGAAGGTCAAAGAAGCTGGATGTAAACATCCTTTCCTGTGTGGGCAGTGCAGGAAGGAAATTCCGGAGACTCAGTAAGCCATTAAGTCTAGGGAAGGATTGTAAAACCCCACCCTAAGGCTATCTAAAAGGGGAAGAAATTCTCTTTGGCTCTGGCCTGTTCCTTGTTTTGTGTGTGTAGTGTAGGTGATGGGTTTTTCTCTCTGCTTGGACCTGTGAAAGAGGGCCAGACTCTTTCACTGTTATGGAACTTCCCCTCAATCTGTAGTTTCAATAAATACTTTCCTCTCCCAAATTGTGCCTGGTTTGAAGATTCATCCCAGTGGCGTGTGGCTGACCACTACACCGATCTAAAGATATACTATAAGGCCATAGTAACAAAAACAGCATGGTACTGGCATAAAAAAGACAGACCAATGGGAGAGAATTGAAGACCCTGCTCTCAGTTCCAGTAACTATACTTACTTGATCTTTGACAAAGGTGCCAACAATGTTCGCTGGCATAAAGACAGCATCTTCAACAAATGGTGCTGGACAAATTGTATTAATTACTGTAAAAAAGTGAAATAGACCCACTCCTTTCATTTCACCATGCACAAAGATCAATTCCAAATGGATTAGGGACCTCAACATAAGTCCTGAAACCCTGAAAACCCTAGAAGAAAAAATAGGAGGAACTCTCCCACGAGATAGGAGTAGGGAAAAACTTTCTGAGCAAACCTCCAGTAGTCCAGCAAGTGCAACAATCACTTAACCAATGGGACCTCATCAAGCTCAAAAGCTTCTATATAGACAAACGTACCATTCTTAGAGGCAATAGATCACCATCAAACTGGGAGATGATTTTTGTCAGCTATAATACAGACAGAGGTCTAATTTCTACTAATTTACAAAGAACTAAAAAAAAAATCAAACAGAACCTCATAAAAATGGGGCATTGATTTCAACAGAGAATTCACAAAGAAGGAAACACCTGGAAATCTCACCCATGTTTCCTGAATTCTGAAGTCCGTTGATAAAACTTCTAGTGAAGGAAAAGGGGGGAAAAAGAACAATGCAGTAAAGAAAATAGTTAATTGAAAAATTTCACATTGACTTGTTACTAAAATTGACTTGTCCTAAAAGCAGCAACAACGCCCACTTTCTTTTCACAACTGTTCAAAAGTACAAAGGCACACAGGTAGGCAGCCAGATCCCTTGAATACTTGCAGGGTATGATGCCCTTTTTTGATTACTCTCCCTGGCTTTCTTGCTTTCTGTCACATTGACCTCTGCCATGGTTGTAATGAGGTATATCCCATAGGTTCATGTGTTTTGAATACTTGGCCCCCAGCTGGTGGCAATTTGAGAAAATTGTGGGCCTTTGGGAGGTGGAAGAGATTTGTCACTGGGAACAGACTGCCATAATGTATTCCAGACTCCTTCTTTCTTGCTGATGTGGAGATGTGGCCCAGGTTTCCTGCTCAGGCCTGTCTGCCATGCTCTCCTTACCACAGTGAAACTTTCCCTTGAAATTTTAAGCCAAAGTAACCCTTTCCTTGCATAAGCTGCTTCTGGCCTGGGGTTGAGAAGTTAACTGCCACAGCCTCCCTGCTGTTTCATGAGCCAGGCAGATCCTGCAGACCTTCGAGATGTGCGTCTGCTCTTCTCTTTGCCTGGTGCAATTGTGCACCAGAAAGATGCATTGCTTGTGCCCCACTCCTTTCAGACTTTGTCCTATAAGGTATCCTCAGCATGAGGATTTCTTTGTCATACAAACATGCACTTGACTCCTACATTTTGTAAATCTATTATGTTATAATTCTCTTTAACATATTTTATATGTATGTTATATATGAAATGACTGATATACACATACACCATATGTATGTAATGTCCTCAAATTCTTATTATACATTTTTGCTTATCTTTTTTTCTGTCTCCATCATGAGAACATTAACTCTATGCAGATTTCTATTTTGTTCACTGCTCTATTTCCAGAACCTTGACAATATCTGGCACATAGCAATGACATCATAAGAGGATAAATGAATGAATGTGTGAGAGATAAAAGAAGGAATAACAGTATCAGAATGTTAGAACAGGAAGTGTGTTGACATTAAAGTCCATCACTGAAATTATTTTCCTTACTTTTGCAGGGTTGGATAATGGCAGCTGGTCTGTGTTGCCTGAGCTTTGCTTCATAAAAGAAAAATTCTCATCTTAGATGAAGCAACAGCCTCCATGGGTTTAGATACTACTAACTTGGTGCAGAAGACGACCAGGAGGGAGCTTGTGGATTGTACCATCCTGACAGTTGCTCACAGATTATATTTCATCGTTGATTCGGACATGTATGCTTTGTTTATTTGAAGAAATCGGTGTCTTCAAAGATTGATAATGAATAATGAAATACACTAATTACTTGCCAAGGAAAAGATTTTTCTAGTGTTCAAATACACAATGTTTCTCTAATGGTACAGAAGATATTATCAAAAATAGTAAATTTTTTAATCGTAAAAGAATCCTAGAAAACTTGATCTCCTTCCCACACTAACTATTCTATATTTTTAATGGAAATATTCATGTAGAATTTAAGTGTTATCTTTGTAAGATCTGAAAAAGTGAGGTTGAAAATTGATTATCTCTTACTCAATTTCATTCACATTGCAGTGTGTTTGTTCTAAATTCTGTAAAAATTATAGAATTCAAAGTTCCACAAAATTAGATTCATCAGAAGGTTTTCTTCTTTCAAATGGCAACAGAAACTGGAATGACACAAGATTCAGGGACAAAGAAGTGAATTAATTTAGCTGTGTGCTAGTTCTCCTAAATAAAACCACCTTATTACATTCGTGTTTCAGAAATGATGATGGGAACATGCACAAAAGCAAGCTTGACCGAGCTGGCACACATCAGCACTCAGCCTAGTTTCTGGTCTTCCTGGGCTCTCAGTCTTTCCTCTTCCATTCCCATCAGCCTCTCCCATTGCGAGGAGAGCTAAGTGTCTCAGTCCTCACTTCTTTAGTGACCGGACACTTGACCCTGACCCTATTGCCCTCTCCCCAGTCTGTCCTCGATGCACCTTTCTGTTCTCTTGTTACCCCATTGTCTTTGTCTCAAAACCATGAAAATTTAAGCACACAATGAAGAGTAAAGCAAAGGAGATTTATTGAGAGAAAAAATTGAAAAACAAACAGAAAAAAAACCCAGCAAATGAGTCAGGGCAAGGATGCTTAAGATTTTAGGGCAGTATTCCAAGAAAAGAATGAAATGGGTGAAGATTACCCTTTAAAATATTTGTTAGGGAGAGGGAGAGAGAGAGAGAGAGAGAGAGAGAGAGAGAGAGAGAGAGAGAGAGAGAGAGAGAGAGAGAGAGAGAGAGAGAGAGAGAGAGGAGTGGGAGGAGGGAGGCTATGGGCTCACACAACTTCCTGCCACTGCAAACGAACTCCAGATGCATGTGCAACTTTGAGCATCTGGCTTTATGTGAGTACTGGGGAATAGAACCTGGACCATCAGGCTTTGCAAGCAAGTGCTTTTAACTGCTGAGCCATCTCCCAGCCCCAAAGATTATACTTTTTGAGTTAGGAAAGATCTGTAAGCGGCCGAAGAAAGGGCTTCTGGGAAGGCGATGACTATTTATTCCACCTCCTTAGCATATCTTTAGATGGGAGTGGCAAGAGGTGGTCTCTTAACCAGGCGATTGACAGGCTCGGTTGGATTAGCTTTTAAGGAAGGGGACCATAATTTATGTTTTGGGTAGTTTAGAATGTCATATTTCCACCTAGGGCCAGTGGACTTTGTTCCTATGGGCAGGAGGAAGTATCTTTGCCCTTAATAAGCCTAAACAAAAGCCTTAAATCTTCTGCCTTCCCCCCTTCACATAGTATTTGAAATGCTACCCTCCCTACTAAGCCGGTTAATGCCTGTCTAGCTACAACATCACGTGCATGTCTTTGTCATGGGAGGTACCATACCCTATTTTAATCCCTCAAGTCTGTCTCTCTTGTTAGAAACAAGCCAGTCAAAGGCAACTGCTTAGTTTTAATCACCTTCCTATGAATAGCCCAGAGCTAGTATAGTAACATTGTTGACACCCAACAGATGCTTGCAGTCTGTGAGCATGCATGTTAGGTAATATGATATACTTATATGCACATATGTGCTGAGCTACTTTCCAGTTAATAAAATGATGGAGAAGCAGAAAAAAGTTCTTGAGCTGTTTTTGCTTAAAAAGGGCATATTTGATAATTCTATAGCAACTGGTTTATGATTTGGTGTATTTAATGTCATAGTATTTTGCTAATAGGCCTTTAAGAAAAAATATTTTCAATAAAATTTTAACTTCTTGGCTAGCTAAAACTCAGTGAGATATGTGCCAATTGCTTGTGCATTCAAGAGGAGATTGCTGATTTCAAATATAGTCATATTTTAGATAGGGTTATATTTCAATATTTATTATATTTTGAAGATTTTTCATTTTATAGTTTTAGGAAATAGCAACATTATGACCTTAAAAGTTGAAGTGTTCAATTTCATCTGCAATCTTCGTTATAACCTCGCTTTGCTTCCTAAGTATATTTATGAAAACTTTCCTTAAACTATAAAATCTATTATCAAAAAGCTTCCTCCCATTATGATGAGAGTTACTTAAAGTGTCCTGGCTTTATAAACCTTGAGATAACTTGTAAACATTGAATAAAAATTTGCTGAATCCTTTAAGATTGAAATCTAAGCACGTCATAAATATCAGTTAAAGTGCTGAAGCTGTTAGTCCATCTTGTGCTTTGCAAACAGAATGGGGTAAGTTACACTGGACAGACACATGCTTGTTCCAAGGTTCCAAAGGTTAGAAAATCCAGGACTGAGGGGCATGTCTAGACTTGGGTGTGGTTGTGGAGGTTTTAATGCCCAAGATAGAAGGTTGTCATCTCATGGTGAAAGGCAGAAGAAGGGGGTTAGGGTTAGGGAGGAGGAAAGGGAAAGAGAAGGGGAGAGGGAGGAAGGAAAGGAGAGAGTAGAAAGAAAAAGAGAGACACAACCTATCATGGGGAGATGCTACTCTGTGACAGTTACGTCAATCCATTCATGAGAACAGAGGCCTTATGACACCATCACTTCTTAAAGTTGCATCTCTCAACACATGAGCTTAGTAGGACACAGTCAAACCATAGTAGCTCTCTGCCTATTTTTAATAAATTGGAGGAACTGCATAATTTAGAAATGTTAGGGGACAAGCATCAACAGCACTATATATCTTTTTTGTTTACATACTATAACTATACAGCTATAAGAATGTTTAAGAGCTGTACACATCAATGAATTTCACGAGTCAAAGAAGCTAGCTACAAAAGATAATTCTATGTGAGACTCAGAAGGAAAAACTAATATACATCACTGAACATTAGAATATGTTTTTCCTTTGAAGGAAAGAGCAATGATAGGGCATACACAACGTAGGCTTTGAGATAATACCTATGTTTTGCTTCTTAATCTGAGTTTAAGTACTGGTTCAAACTGCATACTTAGGATATGTATAGATATCTGAATATATACATATGCATTTAGATTTGATCCTTTTTATTAGAGAGACAATCAAAGAGGAGAGAATGTGTATGGGTGCACCAGGCCCTCCTGCCACTGAACACACTCTAGACACACTGGCACCACTTTGTACATCTGGCTTTACATGGGTTCTGGGGAATTGAACCTGGACTGTCATGCTTTGCAGGCAAGTGCCTTTAAAGATTGAGCCTTCTCTCCAGCCCTAGATTTTATCTTTTGAAATAACATAATACTTAAGAGTAAAAAAGAAAACATAAATATTGTGACTAGAATTACTCAAACATAATTTCATTGAGTTTTGTAAAATGAATATTTTATTGTCATTTCAACTATGGACACCAAGCTTGTATAATCACTGAAATCCACTAGAAAGTACAGGGGACTCAAAATGACTGGACTCCAAAGAAATCTCACATTTATATTAAAAAACCAGTAAAAATGGCTAGTCCATGATTGTCTGGTTTGTTTAAAGACTGTATCTTCAAGATAGATACTAACAGGATTATAATTTCAATATGCAAAATATTTAGCATAGCTGATAAGCAAATCCTAAAATAGCTTTAGGCTGATTTTTTTTTAATAGCAAGACCTAGCACCTAGAATAAGACCTGTTATTTATTGCTATAATTAGCACCAAATTCAGTGTAGCAAAAACGTCCTGTTTTGTGGGTCAGGCCTCTAGAAATGGTTCTAGCTTCAGGTCTGATAGCTGCATTCAAAGTGTGGCTGCATCACGGAAACCCTGACCTCAGCCTCCACTTGGGATCGGTTCGTCTGTATCCACTAGAGCAGGCTGGTGCTCTTTCCAAGAGTGTGCGCCAAGAGAAAAAGGAGACAGTCCTACCTCAACCAGTCTGACAGCAACATTCTGGGATTTCTACATTATTCATTAGCAGCAAGTCATTAAATCAAAGGAAGAGGATTAGACAAGAAGGGTGACAGTTCATCTGAAGGTCAGTTTGACAGGATTTTGAATCACCATAAAACCAAATCTCTTGGCTTGTCTGTTATGAATTTTCTAGATTAGTTTGAGGTGGGAAGACCAGCCTGCACAGAGGGCAGTGTCATTTTACGGGCTGGGGGTTCTGGACTGGACAAAAAGAATGCTGGCTCAGAGCAGTGTCCATCACCCTCTGTTTCTCCACTGGGGACTGAAGGTGACCAGCTGCTTCACACTTCTGCCTCTATGCCTTCCCTGCTGTGATAGAGCTGATCCCCTCAAACTGTGAGCCGAGATAAACTCTTTCAGTCAGGTACTTGGTCACAGTGATGAGAAAGTAACATGGAAACATATACCAGCCACCTTTTTCAACGAGGAATGTTAAATGTGTTAGTGTCATTACATTTCTTCACATATTTAAATATCTCAACAAGATAATTTAAATAACTATAAAGAAATAACAGGAACAAGTTCTAAAAGGGATTCAGTATATTATCTTTAAAGGCTCATTATAAAAGACTACAAAGGACTGGAGAGATTGCTCATTGATTAAGGCATTTGCTTGCAAAGCCTAAGAACCTGGGTTCAATTCTCCAGTCCCCATGTAAAGGAAGATGCACAAAGGGGCGCATGCCTCTGCAGTTTGTTTGCAGTGACTAGAAGCCTGGGCATGCCCATTCTCTCTGTCTCTCTTGCTCCTTAAAAATAAATAAAATGTAAAAGACTACAAATAAATTTTTAAAAGACAAAAACTACTGTTTGTCCAAAAGAATGACACAAACTTTATTAAAAATTATAAAGTATTAACCATCAACAAAAGGATCATAGCAGTCTGTTATAACAGATGAGATGGCTCTTGGCTCCACCAGTCAGAAGCTACAGTTGGTATTGAGTTCCGAGAACTGCTCATACAATGCTGGAGGCGTTGCTTCTAAACCAAAGAAAACACACACACACCAGAAACCCCAGAAATGGGATTTAGGAAACTGTAGGTTTCTGCAGCTAAGCCATTGATACTGGCTGAAATCCACGAGCAACAGATCAGATCTATCCTCTTTTGTATTTATACACATCAAAAATATGCTCTAGCCCAATCGTGAATGGAAAATACATGATTTTAAAAAAACCCGCAGAACGGTATTTACAGTAAAATTTGAATTTCTTGTATACACATAAATTTAATAGGCACAATCTGTTTTGCACAATAACCATCATATTCAGTACATATTTTACACAGCAGTATCTGCTGATAACTTAGTGGGTTGAATGAAAACACAGTACCAAAACATTTCTAATACAAAATAAATTAGTCATTCACATATGCTAATTACACAAGACACATTTTTAAAGTTACATATTTCAAAAACACTACTAGTCAAATTTACAACTAAAACGGTTGTTTATGAAAAATGACTTTCGATTGTTCTTCATAAATGGCCCTTTTCAGGATGCATTCTTAGTTTTCAGGTAAATTACACTGATGTAAAGATTACATATACATAACTCCAACACATGATTGGAGAAGACAAATTCCTTCATTTTTCAAAGGTGTGATTATACTAGAGAATATGCTAAATCCCAACACTGACCTTCTGCTTCTCACACAATTATTTAAATTGTAGAGATATTTAGTATATTAGCTGAAATTGCAAATTGCTTCCTTTAAAGTATTTTTAATCATATCAAGTTATCTGAAAAATTTAAGTTTTTTGCTAAATCCAAAAATGTTTCATGTTAAAGAATGGTACAATAAATTGAACACTTTCTGCTCAAACACATTTACAAAGGTATTTTTCAGTTTTAAAGTCTACTAATGATTCATACAAAGTCCAAGAGAACACTGGAATATTTTCATAATTCAATGAAGGACTTGTCTTTGGCATTTATCCATTAGTTCTAAATAAAAACAGAATTTTTTTACCTACTATAAATATTTTTCATACACAAAAATAGTTGATGAAAAGTTATGTTTAATAGCAATTTCACTGCTAAACATTTTTCTTATAGATGTTCAAAAAATATTAACACTATTCAACATTTTACTATGGGAAGCTGTGATGTCATAATGCTATTGAAATGAACTTGCTTAGTTTTCTTCTTCAGTGACTGGAATTTTAATATTCTTTAAAATTCAACACCTGGAAAATAAGATATACTTTAACTAAATGTCTACCAGACCAGGATACAATTTTTGCATATCACTATAAAGCATGCCACCAGTAAGACAAAACAAAAAATATGTAGGTCTTCAAATAACATGGGTACCACAGAAATTGAACTACAAATTTTTTGTTCTTATGACCTTTTTCCATGTTTACTTTTTATTTTGAGACAGGGTCTCCGTAAATTGCCCAGCTGGCCTTGAACTCCATCAAAACCCCAGGCAGACCTTGAATTTGTGATCAACCTGTCCCAGCCTCCAGAATAGCTGGGATTATAGTCCTATACCACTTGGTCTGGCCCCTTGGCTTTTCTGAAAGGGAACAAACAAAACCAAAACCAAAATAAACACTACAAGTGCTTGATCTGTGAGAAACTTTCCACAATGTTTTCCACATTGGATTTAATCCCAATATTGACAAGTATTTGATATCAACTGTCCAACTGTTTGCAACCAACATAAAATAATAAAAGGCCTTTACAGTTGAGCTTCATTTAGAATTTAATATGGGAGAAAACCTCAGCAAGTCAAGCAATTAACACTTTAAGTGCAGGCTATATTCCCCAGAAAAGATATAAAGGAAGAAATAATAAAAACATAAACAAGATGATAGCTGATTATTGCCCACTATGAGATGTGCTACCTCTACCACATCTGCCAGGGAAAGTGGTGACATCAATACTGCTCTTACTGCTAGTCTGACAACCAGCTCCAGGGTGATGGTGACAGACAAGGTGATCAATCAAAACCTATCGAAGCAGAAATCCAGAGGCTACAAAGTAAACAGACTTCAACAGGCCTGCCATGGCTCAGGGAGCCTTGGGGAAGAGGGGATGGAATGATTGTAAGAGCCACAGAGTCGGTAGAAATACCCTGAGGCATGGTCCCCGATACCCCATAGGGACTGACTGAGGCCTTCATGACCCCACTGAGGAGGACCTCTAGGGTAATGAGAGCTGGGGTGAGGGGATAAAAGAGTAAAACTTGTTATAATTTATATAAAATTAAAAAAAATTTAAAAACATTAACATACCAATGTCTGCAAAGGCCTTGAATAACAAAAATGAGATAAAAATGATGGCTTTACTGTGACATTGACACATTTTTTAAAAGGCAGTTAGTAATTTCTACTGTTTTCTACCAGGCAAAATTGTGAAGATCCAAGCAGAGAATGATGTCAGAAATGAAGGAACTTTCTACTGTCTGGCATAGAAAACTTGGACAAAATCCGTAGTTATTTTAGAAAGAAAGTAAATTGGTATTTTCAACACAATTAGTAGATTACAAGAATATGACACATAACAAGATGATGAATTTATGAAAGTGAATTTTTATATGGCAGTTACTATTATCTGTGCAGCTTAATAATACTGCTTGTCCCAGACAATGGAAATACTTGACATCAACACAGTCCTTCAAGTACAGATTACATTAATAGCTACAGGTGATAACCAAGTGA
>PVHP010018437.1:0-33144 GCA_004024765.1 Zapus hudsonius | reverse complement strand
TTCTTGAATAAGTTTGGCCCCTGGGCCACGCCGTAGACCGCGGTGCATGCCGGGCCCCGGCAATATGGCGTCCTCCTTGCTGCGCTGATGAGAAGAGTTTCGCTGTAGCGCCGAGCCCGAGGGCAAAACCGGCGTGAGGCGGCCAGCCCACTTCGCGGGTGCGGTCCGCGGGTGTGTGTCGCGCGCGTGTCGGGCGGGGGAGAGCCGCGGGCCGGGCGGCCGCGCGTGCGTGCGTGCGGGCGAGCGCCATGGGCCGCTCGGGGCTGCGGCTGCAGCTGGGACGAGTGCGGGAGGCGCGGGGCTGACCCCGCCGCGAGGCCGTGACCCGCGTGGGCCGAGTCCCGCGCCCGCCCCACGCCCCGCCCCGGAGCCCGCGGGGCCCCGCACGCACGACCCCAGGCTGGAGGTCCTCGAGCGCCTGCTGCCCAGGACGCCCCCGCCGCCCCCGGCCCCGATGGAGGCCGAGATGCTGCCGTCGCCGGTGCTGGGGCTCGGGGAGGAGGACGAGGCCGACCTCTCGGACTGGAACCTGCCGCTGGCCTTCATGAAGAAGAGGCACTGCGAGAAGATCGAGGGCTCCAAGTCCTTGGCCCAGAGCTGGAGGATGAAGGACCGGGTGAGTGGCCGGGGTCCCGTCCTGGGAAAGGAAGCGCCGCTACTGTTTTGCAAGCACGTGTTGTAAGTTGTTTTTTTTTAAAAGCCGAAAAAAAAAACCCCACAAAACTATTTCCGACTTTATGTTCTGGTTGAAAATGGAAAAGGTATATATATACCCCATTACTCCAGGGGTTGTGTTCCTTCAAACAAAGTTTTAATACAGAAAATAAAAGTTACACAGACTTGAAAAAAATACTCCACTGCAAATATTCCAAATACGCTTCAGTGTTCTTAACGCTTAATAGGAAAGAAAGGCAACTAGGGAAATACCATTTGTATCCATGTGGTTAGCCCACTTTTGTGGTTAGTGTAGTTTATTTTTTTTTATTCTAATACCCAGTTTGATGAAGTGCAGAGGTCGGATAGAGTGCTGGGAGCAAGATGACTGGAAATGTGGAGCTACTCACACATTAAAGCCCAGTTATTTTAAAGACACCACGTATTTCCTGCTTGTCTTGAAGCCAGACTCCTACCTACCCTTCCATGTCGTTGCTGTAACTTTGTGGCTGTAACGTGGGGACAGACTTTCTTCAGTGGAACTTAGAGACTATGGGGTCTGTGATGGGTTGGTACTGGGGTCCTGGCTTTAGGAAGCTCTCATGGTGTTAGAATGTGGACAGTGACTCGGGAGCCTCTGAGAGGAACGAAAGAGCAAACTTCAACTCTGGTGGCTTGTCTTTCATCCATCAACAACTGTTTCCTGGAGCCCAGAGCAAAGGGCTGCGCACAGTGTGTGTGTGTGTGTGTGTGTGTGTGTGTGTGTGTGCGCGCGCGCTGGGTCTGTGTACTCATGATTGGTCTGATTGTTATCTATTCTGCTTTCAGGTCACTTTCATCTGTGTGAACATGTCAGTTGTTTAAAAGGGGAACTTGATTTTACAATTGTGTGATTTGTTCTAAGCTTATAATAATATAGGTTATTGTTTTTTAGTATGTGACGTTGAACACTTATAATAATCTTGTCAGTCAGTAGTAACTGGCATTTTAATTGGTGACCAGGTTTACTTTTAAAAGATTAGGAAAATTTGTTTCATTCAAAAGGAGTGTAGTCTGGACATGATAGCTCACTCCTGTAATCCCTGTAATCTTTCAGAAGACTGAGGTAGGATCACAGTAAGTTCAAGGCAAGCCTCGGCTAAGTGAGACCCTTTCTCAAACAACAAGAGCAGGTTAAGGAATAAAACTGATCCTTGGGAGAGACTGTATAAAGTCATTTTATGGACAAGTCTAGTACTGATTATACAGTCATAACTTTTGTGCTTGCAGTGCCTGTATGCAAAAAAAGTTGTTCGGTTTTTGGTTTTGTTTTTTTTTTGAGGTAGGGTCTTACTCTAGCCCAGGCTGACTTGATTTCTCTTTGTAGTTCTAGGCTGGTATTGAATTCACAGTGATCCTCCTTCCTCTGCCTCCTGAGTTCTGGGATTAAAGTTGTGCGCTGCCATGCTCCACCCTTATTTTTAAATCTGTTTATTTGTTTCATTGAGACAGGGTCTCATGTAACCAGTGCTCGTCTTGAATTTGCTGTATAGCTGAGGCTAGTGTTGAATGTCCGACCCCCATGCCTTCCTCCATCTCCTGAGTGCTGGGTTAGTGATTTTGGTATTGATTTCTGAATGATCAATATCCTCGAATAAGCTTTTTTTCACATTATTAAGAACAAGGGAAGTTTGCTAACCTTAGTAATTATTGAGATCACTATTTAGAAAGTCAGGGAGCCCAGCCGATCTGACGGAGAAAAGGAACAGCTAACTTTCTCAGCTAAGTCCTGAGGCCTTGGCATCTTAGAATCCCTGATGCTTTCCTCAGGCAGACCATGACAGCACCCTCAGCACACTAGGACTGGTTGCAAATCCCTATGATCCCAAAAGATGGGAGGTGGTATGAGTGAATGAAACAGGCCAGACTTTAGAAGGATGTACAAGTTCAAAGACAAATGTAGAAGATGTATGACTTAGTGTTTTGAAGGTGGGGACAGCAGAGCTCAGGTCACAGCTAAAGAGGAGCCAGAAAGCCCATTGATTGATTGATTGATTGATTGATTGGATAGGGTCTTTGTTATGTAGCCTGGCTGGTCTATTTTTAAAAAATATTTATTCATTTTTTTCAAGGAGAGAGAGAGAGAGAGAGAGAGAGAGAGAGCGCACACACACCAGGGCCACCACCTTGTGGGTCTGGCTTATGTGGGTCCTGGGGAATTGAACCGGGGGCCTTAGGCACTGGAGGCAAGTGCCTTAACCGCCAAGCCATCTCTCCAGCCCCTGGCTGGTCTTGAATTCAAGGCTAATTGTTGGTATTAGAGGTGTTTGCCATTGTGGTGCCTTCCCTTCCCCCCAATGTGAAGTCTCCCAGTTTGAAATGTTGATACTAATCCAGAGGTTTCAAAACACAACATAGTCCATCACTGCTAAACAAACTCTTGGGGGTGGGTGTGCAGTTTCTAGACAGTGACTACCCAAGTGTGATGTGGCAGACAGGCACTCTGGCTCTGGCCACTTTGAGCAGCCAGGCACCATGGGCGTCTGTCCTGCCCTGCTGGGCTGGTCTCCTGAAGCCCTATGCCAGGGCATCTTTGTAAAGCTAGACCTGCTGCCTGGTTGTAACTGCCACTTCTGGGCACTTCTCACTGCTAGAGAGAGGGCAAGCTCAGCCTACAGTTCCGTGAACTTTTCTCTCATGTGTAGTATTCCTTATCGGTGACCTTTCTAGTGGCCCTCTTAGAGACTCCTGAAGTTGACATCACCACCAGTGTTGACTGGCAACTTTCAAGAGGGTTTTTTGCTCCCTGTCCTCCCTCCTCCCTCCTCCTCCAGCCTCAGCAGTGTGTGCTCTCAGTCTCTCCCTCTCCTCCCTTCTTCTAGCCTCTGCAGGGTCTGCTCTCAGTTGGCTTCCTGCATTTTTTTGTCTTGAAACAGTTTCCACTGCTACTATTACTTTTATATTGTTACTGTTTTTGTTTGTTTGTTTTCCAGGCTGACCTAGAATTTACTCTGTAGCTCCAGGTTGGCCGTGAACTCACAGCCCTGCCCCCTCCCCCACGGGGCTGGGATTAATGGTGCCATCATGCCCATCCCCCCTTTTTTAATGGTTGGGTTTCCCCCTAGCCTAGGTTGATTTGGAATTCACCGTGTATCCCTGCCTCACAAGTGCTGGGGTTAAAGGTGCTCGCCACTACGCCTGGCCCTGTTTGTGTTTTATTGTGATGCTTTGTAGCAGAATTGTTGTTACTGGGAAGTGGGCAGGTGGGGATAATTGGTCTCAGATGTATCTTTTGCCTGGCATGTGTGGGATGGGTAGAGTGAGACACTGCCTGAAAAAAACAAACAGCGACAAAGAAACCCTATCCTTGACAGCTGTACGTGTGCATGTAAAGTGGTGAGGTAGTGTTCACAGTCCTCCTGGATCTTGTGAAGTACTGGGCAGTGTTCACAGTCCTCCTGGATCTTGTGAAGTACTGGGTAGTGTTCACAGCCCTCCCTGGATCTTGTGAAGTACTGGGTAGTGTTCACAGTCCTCTTGGATCTTGTGAAGTACTGGGCAGTGTTCACTGTCCTCCTGGATCTTGTGAAGTACTGGGTAGTGTTCACAGTCCTCCCTGGATCTTGTGAGGTACTAGAGCAGTGCTCACAGTTCTCCCTGGATCTTGTGAAGTACTGGGCAGTGTTCACAGTCCTCCTGGATCTTGTGAAGTACTGGGCAGTGTTCATAGTCCTGGATCTTGTGAAGTACTGGGTGGTGTTCACAGTCCTCCTGGATCTTGTGAAGTACTGGGTAGTGTTCACAGTCCTCCTCCTGGTTCTTGTGAGGTGCTGGAGCAGTGTTCACAGTCCTCCTGGTTCTTGTGAGGTGCTGGAGCAGTGTTCACAGTCCTCCTGGTTCTTGTGAGGTGCTGGAGCAGTGTTCACAGTCCTCCTGGTTCTTGTGAGGTGCTGGAGTAGTGTTCACAGTCCTCCTGGATCTTGTGAGGTGCTGGAGCAGTGAATTAGTTGTCTGGTGAGGCTGTGGGTGCGTGTATGAGAATGGAGCTGTCCTCTGAAGCAGATGGCAAAGAGCTGCAAGAGCGTAAATAAACAGTGCCTCTCATCTCTCTGGTACTTCGTGAAAATACACTTATTTTTCATAGAAATATGTTAGTTGTATGAATATATAATGAGTTTATAATTACTTTTAAGTTAATTCACAAACATTACATTTTAAAATATTTTGTCTTCTAATGCAGAAATTGTTGATAAATCTAACTCATAAAATAAGTCTTTGGGGTCCTGAGAGACTCTCTAATAGCATAAAGGGGTTTGCTGGCAGAAGTTTGAAAGTTGTGGGACTGGGGAGATGGCTCATTGGTTAAAGGCACTTGCTTATAAAGTTTGTTGGCCCTGGTTCGATTCTCTAGTACCCATATCAAGCCCGAAGTGGCACATGCCTGCATCTGGAGTTTGTTTGCAGTGGTAAGAAGCTCTGGCATGCCCATTCTCACCCCTCTCAAATAAATAAATAAATAAATAAATGCATAAATTATTACAAAAAAGAAAAGAGGCTTGGGACTGGAGAGATGGCTCAGTAGTTAAGGTATTTGCCTTCAAAGCCTAATGACCCAGGTTTGATTCCCCAGGACCCACATAAAGCCAGATACACAAAGTGGTGCATGCATCTGGAGTTCGTTTGCAGTGGCTGGAGGCCCTGGTGCACCCTTTCTCTCTGTCTCTCTCTGTTTGCAAATAAATTAAAAAAATTTTTTATATTTTATTTATTTATTAGAGAGAGAGAGAGAGAGAGCGAGAGTGCGAGAGAGAGCACAACAGGGCCTCCAGCCACTGCAAATGAACTCTAGACACATGCACCCTCTTGTGCATCTGACTTTACATGGGCACTGGGGGATCGAACTCAGGTCCTTCTGCATTGCAGGAAAACACCTTAACTGCTAAGCCATCTCTTCAGCTCCCCCAAAATTTTTTTTAAAGAGGCTTGAACGTTGTGAGTATGGGAGTTGGGGATTTAGCTCAGTGGATGAGGCCCTGGGCTTGGTCATAAGCACCAGAAGAAAAAAAAGAAAGAGAAAGAGAAAAAGGAACTTGTGGGTGTGGTTAAAAGAAAGTGGGCATCAGACTTAAATCAGGAGCGTTGAGGAGGTCCGGTGGGGGCTGACAGGAGGGTAGAGGAGGCTGTTCCCAGACCACAAGACTGGTCTGCACCACTTGTCAGGCTGTCTTTGCCTGGAGCTGGGGAGTGTGGGCTTGGGTAGGGATTGCCTGCTGAGAGCTTCCGTGGCCTGCTGTCCTGGGTGCGTTGACACCAGGAGGATCTTGTTCTGTGAGCAGAGGGCCATCGTCTGCACGGCAAGCGGGAGCCAGCCAGAGGTCTTTAATGCCGTTCAGCTAAGGTTGAGTGTTCACTGTGCCATGCTGCGCCCTCCAGGCACAGACACTGATCTGACGCCATTGCTGGGACTGTCCTCCTGCTTTTGTATGGTCACCTGTGTCACCTGCTTGTGAGGCACATAATTCATTCACCTTGAGTAGCATTAACTTCCCGCAAGCTGGGAAATGCCACACAGATGTGTGCTACAGAGATCTCTGTGGCTGAGGGTGGAGTGTGGGGGTGACACTGGAGGAGGGAATACTGAATGGAGGGGACCTCTGGTAATCTAGTGAGACTGAGTGCTGAGGTCAGAGAATCTGGTGGGGATGTGGGGGTCAAAGGGCAGAGTTTGTTGGCTATGTTGACTGTCCAGTGGTCAGTTCTGTCATGGCAAGGGCAGTCCAGGAGCTAGCCCTCACATGTGTCACGTGAGGCTCAGGAGTCACAGAGCACCATCTACCTAGAGTTAAAAAAATCTCTGCTTTAAAAAAATGTGCCATGTTTCATTTTCGACAAGGCTATGGAACAGTCCTGAAATGGATGGGAACACTTCCTCCTCATTATCACCTTTGGATTCTAAAGCTGGAGTCATTATACAGAGTCTGTCTTGGTGATGTCCGCCCGTCACATTTCCCATTCAATCCTCCTGTTATTCCAAAGATTTAGAAGGTCCCTTGGTCACCTGTGATACCTGCTTCAGCTGAGCAGAACTTTGACATCTTTTTGTTTTAAGTCTTAATTAAATATGTAGAAAATGCCATGCCAGCAAATACTAGCCCTTGTATGTTGATGCTGTATCCTGTTCCTAAACCTTGTTGGGTCAAGTGCTGGGAGCGTGCCTCTACCAAGAATTTTAATGCCTTGTAGAGGCAGAATAGGAAACAGCTAAGGAGACAGGCATTGGTCACAAGTGTTAGATTTGCCATGGGTTCTTTTTCCAGATGGGTCTTTGTTCTAGCTGTCTCTGTCTGTGAGACTTACAGAGGGATTACAAAGGAGTTTGATGAACTCACTCACCAGTTGCTTACCTCTTGCCTCTGACTTGTTTACATACCTGAACACCTGCTTTATTTCCTGAATCATTCATTGAAGAGCTTGTTGGAGACCCTGTCCCCTGCATCCCTGGACATTCTCCTTTGTAACCACATTTGTCACTGAACTCACAGTTCATATCAAAGGATTGCTCTGTTCCAGTTGGGTGTTAGTAGTCTGCCTCCTCCACCCACTCAGGCACACCCCAAGGGAGGTCTGTCTAGCCTTCCTGACTTTCTTACAATTTCCTGATCCCCACTGTCCTAAGATATGCCATTTAGCTGTGTTTAGTTCAGTGACTTTAAGAACCCTCACTTTGTGTGTGTGTGTGTGTGGGGGGGGGGGGGCTGTCAGCTTTCAGTTACTGTAATGTAATTCAGAGGTGATACCTAATGAAGGAAAGAGGTTGGCCATGATTGCAGATCCTCTCAGCATTGTTCTCTTTTTTGTAGGCCTGTGACAAGGCAGCATGTGTGACAGGAGCGCTTGGTGGAGCAAAACTCCCCTTTTGGGCCAGAAAGTAAGAGTGAGGGAAGGGTGCTGGGGTCTCTCTGCCCTGCATGGGCACACTCCCAATGACCGGGAGATCTCCCATTTGGCCCTGCTTCTACCTGAAAGGGCCAGTGAAGGATCAAGTCTTTAGCATGTGGCCCTTCAGAGGAGACTTAGGATCCAAACCATAGCGGGGTGCAGTCACTACCACCTCACCTTCCCCAGTGAGCTGCCATACCATGAGGCTGACTTCCCGTTCTTTCCTTCCCATTCTTTCCTCTCCCTCCCTCCTTCCCTCCTTCCCATCCACTTGTCTGTGCTGCCCATGCTGGTCTTGAATTTGTGCCTGAAGCTCTCCCACTTCAGCCTCCTCAGGACTTGAGGCTTGTGCCACTGTGTCTGGCTTCACTGCTGGATCTCTGTTTCTATGAATTTGTTGACCTTGACATTCCTTTTTGTTTGCTTGTTTTTTGAGGTAGGGTCTCTAGCCCAGGCTGGCCTGGAATTCACTATGTAGTCTCAGGGTGGCCTCAAACTCACGACAATCTTCCTACCTCTGCCTCCTGAGTGCTGGGACTAAGGGCATGAGCCACCATGCCCAGCTTTCTTTTTTTTTGTTTAATATTTATTTATTTGTAAGCAGAGGGGGGGGAGGAGAGAGGAGAGAGAGGAGAGAGAGAATGGGTATGCCAGGACCTCTAGCCGCTGCAAACGAACTCCAGATGCATGTGCCATCTTGTACATCTGGCTCTACGTGGGTGGGTACTGGGGAATTGAACTTGGATCCTTAGGTTTTGCAGGCAAGTGTCTTAACCGCTGAGTCATCTCTCCAGCCCAACCTTGACATTTCCAAGGAGCACATTTTGTAGGACAGCCTTACTCTGAGTGTGGCCTTGTCTCATTCTGCCTGTTGGGGAGCAGTGTGCCTCTGTCAGATCTCACGGTCTTGCCTTGTCCCAGGTCTTACCTTTGATCTTTCATCTGAGCTGTCAGTGTTGATTTTCTGGCTTAGTGGGGGCTGTCCACTTTGTCATCTTTGCCCTTTGGCTGAACTAGTGTGGACCCTTCTTCCCTGTCTTGCACATCCTGTATATTCCTTGCCTAGTCCCAGGATCTGCCTTTCCCCCAAGGCTCCGGTTCTTGTTAGATGGGATTTAGAAGCGATGCTGGGTGTGCATGTTATTCCTGGCAGGCGCTGTTGGCAGGTCCTCTCAGCAGAAAAGATGGCATGGAGAGGTCTGTGTCTGCCGATGTTGGTAGCCATCCATGCCCAGGGGTAGTTCCTGTGTCACCTCATCCTCAGGGTGCCCTCTGCTCTTCCCTCTCCACACTCACCCCTCCCCCACACTAGAAGCTGGCTCCATGGTCTTCATTTAATCTTTGTTTAAGCCTGCACAGAGGGAGTCTGGAAGTTGCCAACCTGCACCATTCAGGAGAGCAGAACACTGAGGAGTTGTCTTTATTTACCTTGTTTCTTTTCTTTTCTTTTTTTGTAAGATGCACACAACACATTACAGTAGGTAGACCCGAGCAATGACTTTCAGCTATTAAAATGAATATCAGGGTTGTCAATGTTTGTGGGAAAATCATTGTTTTTACAAACATTTCAGCTCTATTTGCCTATACCAACTGGCACTGAGCCTGTGATTGTGTGGGGTATGAATAAGGGAACATAAGACATGGACTCACATAGTATCAGAGACATCCTTAGAAAGCCAGGTAGTAATGAGGCAGGTGAGCAGTGAGGCAGTGGTGGAGGCCCCCCCCCCTCCCTCACTGGACAGGCTCATGGGGTCTCTGTTGTGTAGGGGCACTTGCCTGAGCTCTGTGTTGGTACAGCAGAGGGCCTGAGGGAGGCAGGATGAAAACCCCTGTGTCTGGGTGGAATGGTTGAGGGTGTAGGGCAAGAAAAAGGCAACTAATTCTTAAGGACTTGGTTTTCAACTTAGAAAAATATTTTATATTTGTATGAGAGAGACACAGAGAGAGAGACAGAGAGAGAGACACACACACAGAGAGAGAGAGGCAAACAGAGACAGACAGACACAGACTTTGGGCAGGTCAAGGCCTCTTGCCACTGTAGATGAACTCCAGATGTATGTCCCACTTTGTACATCCAGCTTTATGTGGGTACTGGGGAATAGAACTCAGGCTTTCAGACTTTGAAAGCCAGCACTTCTAACTGCTAACCCATCTCCCCAGTCCAAATCTAAAATTGGTTTTCACATTCTGGTAAGCCAGCTAGTATTTATTGACAGCTTTCCCTGCAGTAGATACTGTGCTAATTGTTGGAGATATATTGATACATTGAGATATGATTCACATGATATATTGTGAATCATTTCTGGGTTTTGTTACATTTTGTTTTTTTGAGATAGGGTCTTACTATGCAGCCCTGGTTAGCCTGGAGTTCATTCTCTGGTCCAGGTTGGCCTTGAACGAATGGTAATTCTCCTATCTCCTGATTACTAGGATGCTAGGTGTGTGCCACAATGCTAGCTTCTGTCTTGTCAGCCAGACACAAGCTGCCCCAGCCAGTAACTCCTGCTTGTGAGGCACTCACCAGTTTATTGTGGCAGAGGGTTGACACACAGGAGGAGGCAGGGCATGGGATGATGGCTTGGGGCTGGGATGGAGAAAGACCTCCGACGAGAAGGAGCTCTGAATTGCACTGAGGATTAGGTGAGGATTAGAGAGGAGGTTCAGGCAGGAAGCGGTGTGCAGTGGCAGACAGGGAGAAGGGACCTTGCAGGACTTTTCTCCTGGGTCTTCCCTGGAGATACCTTTTGTCCTGTGGAAAGCTGTGCTTCTGACCATCTGTCTACCTCTGTCTCTCTGTCCTCATGTGTGCTTTGTTTTCTGTCACCCCACTGCCACCATCTAACTCCCTGTCATGTATCTGCTCTGTGTAACAAGTGAAGGATGTGCAGAGAACAGGGCGGTGAGTTGTTCACTGCTGTGTCTGCTTCTGCTTTTAGTGCTGGCAAGTTGTAGGGGATCAATAACCATTTGCTGAGTGAATGGATGGGGTAGAAAGGAGAGAGGTGGGCAGGTCAGAGCTTGGCAGGCTTCAGGAGGCTGGATTTTAAACTGGGATACTTTATTTTTTTTTGGTGAAGTTTAGAGGTCTTTGATTTACTTAATTTTTATAGCCCAGGCTTTCTCTAAGACCCAATGTGGAGCGTGTCCTCCATGCCTGACTTTTAAAGCAGAGCAGTGACATGAGGATCACATCTTAGGTTCAGCTGGGTGTGAGAGAGCATGTGTACTTATGTGTGTACATATATGTGTCTCTGTAAGAGCATGTGTACTTATGTATGTGTACATATGTGTATGTGAGAGCATGTGCACTTGTGTGTGTATATATGTGCGTCTCTGTGTGGTGTATCTGTTGTATGTGTGTGTATATGTATATGTGTGTTCCATATGTTTGTTGTGTACATGTGGGTTGTATGTGTGAGTGCTTCTGTGTGGACCTGTATTTGGGTGAGTAGGGTTAGGTGCCTCAGGAGGCCGAGGGAGCTGATGGCAGCCTCAGATGGAGACAAGCAGTAATGGAATCAGGGTGGGTGGCACTTCGTGACTGAGCATAGAAGGTGGTCGATCATATGCAGGGTTCCAGACCAGGGCACTGTAGACCTTGGACATGGCAAGGGGGTGTGTTTGGCTGTGGAAGCTGGGAAGAGTTTTTCTTAAAGAGTACTTCTGGACCTGGACTCCATCCCCAATGCCCTGACCTCTGGTCCTTACCATCCTTGCTGCCTCTGTCCCTGCTGTGCGTGTGGCAAGGGCACACAGGTTTAACAAAAAATGTTAAATTAAACACGCTGTGGTTTCTGGTCAGATTCACCCTGCAGTCTGTCTTCAGGGTTTGGGCACCAAAGGAACGGTGAGTGGCCTTTCTCTTCCTCTGCACAGCTCTTTCCTGAACTGTGGTCTTACTGTGTTAGTAGCCATGACTGGCCCCTCAAGAAATAAAGCTTTTTTGTTTGTTTTTCCAGGTAGGGTCTCACTATAGCCTAGGCTGACCTGAAACTCACTCTGTAGCCGAAACTCATGATCATCCTACTACCTCAGCCTCCTGAATGCTAGGATTAAAGGTGTGGGCCACTGAACCTAGCCAAAAGCTTTTTATTTGGAGAATGGTCTCAACACTTGAATAAAAGTATGTTCTCAGTTTTTACTGGATTACTTCAATTCTATGAAAACGTAGTTTTTTTTCTTTTAGATGATAAAACACATTGTCAATTATAAAATAGAAAATATGGAAGACACAGTGAAAATTAAAATGTATAAAATTCTGATAGCCATTCTTTATGTTTTGTTGTATTTCCCATTTCCTTGTTTCCTCCTTTCCTCACAACAGTCAGGATTTGACTGTCTGTATATAGATTTCTTGTGAATTGAAGTTGTCTGCAGGACATCCCCTCCTGTGTGGATACCCAGTCCAAGGAAGCTCAGTTCCTTAATGAGCTATTTGCATGTAATTCCCATGCACTTCAGATCGTCTGTAGATACCATGTGCTCATTGAGGTGCCAGTGCTCTGCAAAACCTGGTCCTTGGGCATAGTGATGTACAGGAAAAGCTACTCATGTTTGGTATTTTGTATCTGATGCTCAAGTCCATGGATGTAGAAACTCTAGATATGGGGCCACTACAGGGCAACCTGTCCGCAGGGTTGATGTCCTCACCCTCGTGTCCACTGTCTGTGGTGTTGATGTCCTCACCCTCATGTCCACTGTCTGTGGTGTTGATGTCCTCACCCTCATGTCCACTGTCTGCAGTGATGTCCTCACCCTCATGTCCACTGTCTGCAGTGATGTCCTCACCCTCGTGTCCACTGTCTGTGGTGTTGATGTCCTCACCCTTTTATCCACTTGTGTACCTGTAGGCACTAAGTTTCCCCAAACAGGCTGTTCCACTGTACTACAATTTGTTCCTGCCCTGGTGATGAACACCGAGGTTCTTTCCAGCATTTAGGCTTTCTAGCATGAACTTCTTTTTCTATATTACCTGGGGCAACCTGAAGTGATTTTACTTTGGCAGTCTTCTGGTTGCTGGCACAAAGCACCCAATCAAAAGTAGCTTGTGGGAGGAAGGTGTATTTTGGCTTATAGACTCAAAGGGAAACTCCATAAAAGCAGGGAAAACAGTAGCATGAGTGGTGGACATCACATCCTGGCCAATATCAGGTGGAAAACAGCAGCAGGAGAGTGTGCCAAACACTGGCAAGGGGAAGCTGGCTATGATACCCATAAGTCCATCCCCAACAACCAATTCCCAAATTGCCATCCGTTGGGATCGAAGATTCACACTTGAGTTTACGGGGCACACCTAATTCAAACCCCCACATGCTGGCAGTAGAGGTCTGGTTTAGTGGGTAATGGCTGTTAGTGTTCATAGAGAAGCATTTCCACCATGGTCTTGTGAGCATTCCAGATCCTCCACTGGCCTTCTTGTCAGTTTTGGGAGCAGCTGATCTTGAAAGGCATACAGAAAGGGCAGGCCTTACTCCTAGGAGTTACATGACCATACTAGAGCCTCTGTAGCTTTTTGTGGTGTGACTCGTGGGGTGGGGCTGGAGGCTTTGGCCCAAGCTGAACTGCTGGGTAATAGTTGTTTAAAGGGAGGCCGAGTGCTTTGGGGAGGTGGTGGTAACTCAGAGAAGTGGCTCCATTGGAAGCAAGGGGAGCAAACGTTCCCCTGCCAGGGAGTCAGCAGAGGGGCAGACAGACAGTGCAGGGAGAGAAGCTGTGGGCAGGCTGGCCTGAGCTGAGGTTCTGAAGGGAGGCCTAAGGGCTGAGCTCGGGCTGTGCACTTGGATCCTCCAGACCTGTAGCATTTCCACCCACGTTGATCTAGCTCATCTTGACAACACCCTAGCAGGTGTGTGTATCATTACAGCTGAGTAAACTGAGGCACTGTAGCAGCTCTTTTCCTATAAAGTGGCAGAGCCTGGAGCCCAAGACTGCTTACAAGTCCAGCATGGCCTCTCAGTTCTCAGCAGCAGCCTCTGTGAGATTTCTCGTTGCTCTAACCCCTTCCACAGAGCCAGACCATCTTGATGGAACTTCTTGCTGCGAATGAAGAGGGTTTGATCTAAGAATGGACCTGACCTTAGTCCGAGCTGGCTTTGTGTTCTTCACTTTCACATCTGCCAAGTGGGTGTAAGACTGCCTCGTACCACAGCTGAGGAGCTTGACTGGGAAAGTTGTGGACGATCTGAGACTGCTTGACACATAGGCCAGGGCTGACAAATGACATCATCTTTCTATTCTCAGGGCATCTTACTATTTTGAGACTTTTTGTATTTTTGTCTGCATGCTCATTGTGACAAAGGTGCCTTATCCTATTTTTGGGAGGTAGCTTAGATAATGCAAGAAATTGGATATGTGGAAGAAAAAGAGCAGACACTGCCCCCTATTGAGGAAAGCTTGCCTGGAGTTCTCCTCAGTTGGCAGCTGGCAGAAAGAAGTTGGTGACCACCATCCTAGTAGGGGTGCCAAGTTGAGTAGCTTCAGTTGGTTGCCTGTCTTCCTTCCCTCCCTTCTTTCTCCCTTTCTTCTTCTCTTCAATCTCTAGAACAGGAGTTCTTCTGAGTTTGTTGAACAAAGTTCTGGTATTTGTCACTAAACACTAGACTTTGGGATACATTTCCCATAAATCATTGTTTTTGAACACTGCAGAAAATGGATTAATTTTTGCAAGTCATCATGATAGGTTTCCAATAGTAGCTTTAACTTTTAGTGGGGGACAGGGTCTTGCTGTGCAGTCCAGGCCAGCCTCAAACCTGTGACCCTTTCCCTCTGGTTCCCAAATGCTGGGATTATAGGTCTGTGCCCTATGCCCAGCATTTTTCTTAAGAGTTCATATTTACTTTATTCAGAAGTATTCTTGTTAAAACAATGCTGGTTGTCTGTCCCGGATGGGCATGATTAGAGATCATTATTGTCTCCATCTGTCTAATGAAGGACCACAGAACAGTCTACCTGTGAGGTATCTCTCTTGTGTTTAACAGTAGCAAAGGCTTGTCTAAAAGCCTTTCTTTGCTGATGGTGCCTTTCAGCTGCTTCTGTTTTTATGTTTATCTCTCCCAGGTGTGCTCATTGATACTTCTGGCCCTGCCCTGGCTCAGGACCCAGGTGAAATGAGCACTCATGCTGAGTAGGGTTTGGGGCTGACCTGGAGCTGGCACTGACTATGGATTCTGTAATTAGGCCTTAAGTCACATTCCAGCCACATGGGCCTGGGTCTTTGTCTCCTGATCCTGAGCGAGCTTTGGTGGTCCTCCATTGCCCTCTGCTGCAACTCCCTTCTCTCCATGAGTTCTGGATTGATTCATACTCTTCTGAATCCTTGGGAAGCCTTCTAGGCTTTGTAGAATCCCGTGAAAAAGGTATAAGTGGTGACCACTTGATTTGTATTGCTCTTCATGTTGCCATGACAAGATGCCTGACAAGAATGACTTAAGGAAGAAGGGTTTAAGATACAGTCCATCACGGCAGGAGATAAAGGAGCATGTGGTGGTTGGTCACATTGCATCTGCAGTTAAGATGCAGATATGAATGCTGGAGCCCCACTTGCTTTCTCCTTTTCATTCAGCCCGGGACTCCAGTCCATTCAGGGTATCTTTCCTCCTGAGTTAAACCTCTCTTTCCTTTTTAAAAA
Organism: Zapus hudsonius; assembly: GCA_004024765.1. NCBI lineage: Eukaryota > Metazoa > Chordata > Mammalia > Rodentia > Dipodidae > Zapus > Zapus hudsonius. The sequence continues at coordinate 17,942 of PVHP010018437.1, read as the reverse complement.
ATATGTTGATTTATTTGCAAGTAGAGAGAGAAGAGAGACACAGAAAGAGAATGGTCACACCAGGGCCTCCAGCTGCTGCAAATGAACTCCAGATGCATGGGCCACTTTGACTTTGCAGGTGTACACCTTAACCACTGAGCAAGAATCTCTCGAGTCTTTTTTTTTTTGGGGGGGGTAGGGTCTCGCCCAGGCTGACCTGGAATTCACTCTGTAGTCTGAGGCTGGCCTTGAACTCAGTAGTGATCCTCCTCCCCTCTGGCCACGTCTGGCTTCTACAAACATCCTCAGAGGTGTGTCCCCTATGGGATTCTAAATCCAGGCAAGTTGACATTGAAGTGGTGATGGGCTTTGGATGCTGTCTGCTGCTGTGACAACTCTATGCCCAAGGCAGGAAGCCCAGATCCCTGGGGCTCCCTGGCCTGCTGAGCAGTGCACATTATCCCCTTGCTTGCCCTTGCTAATGTGACCCGATAGTGCTGGTCCTACTTTGTAATCTAGTTTACTACTTACTACATTAGAGTTACTTGTAGGTTTTACTTTGTTATGTATTGGAGAAATTTCTATGAGATTGTGCCTGAGGGGAAGAGCATCTGCTAAGTGGATTGTAGTTGATCCTGCAAATTAGGCTTTCCTGCATTTGTTGACTTATATATAGAGGTGTGCTTTGTTCCTAAATGGAATGACTTCATACGGTTGTTGTTACAACTGTGAGCCTGTTTTAAAATCTAACAATCAGGGCTGGAGAGATGGATCAGCAGTTAAGGCACTTGCCTGCAAAGCCTAATGATTCCCCAGTACCCACGTGAAAGCCAGATGCACAAAGTGGCACATGCATCTGGAGTTCTTTACAGTGGCTGGAGGCCCTAGCATGTCTGTGTTCACGCGCTCTTTTTCTCCTTGCAAATAAATAAATAACTTAAAAAATCTGACAATAATAACTCTTAAGGAAACGTGTGAAGTAGACTTTCTTCCAGTTTTTTATGATGATTGTTGCAGCCTTCCTTCACTGACTTGCTTCATTGGAGTTTGCTAGGTTCGGGTAGCCTTCCTCCCACTAGCAGAGGAGGCACTGCTTCAGGTGTGTACTGTGCCATAGACTCACTGGCACACACTGCCGCTTCCCTCTGCAGTTGTTGGTATGATTCTACTTGGGTTTTTAAAGGTATATGTACATGTAATTGTTCATTTATTTAAAGATTGTGAAAAAAATACAGAATACAGGTAGAAATGGTTAGAAAAATATTTACGAAGTTTTCTGTTTTCCTATACTTTAAAGAGAGAGTTTGTTGCTGGGATCCAGTCCAGGGCACATGCTAGGCTAGTTCTCTGACCCTGGGCTACATTCTAGCCCTATACTGTCAATTTTTAGGACTTCAGTTCTATGAAAAGGCTACTCTATTAAAGGCCCTCTGGTACTTATTACCAGTCCTCTTTGTTTTAATGTTTTGCTATTTCTTGGCTTTATGATATTAAATCTAAAAAATGTTTATTTAATGAGTGGAATGCAAGTGAACATAAGTGTGCATGTTTGTGTGTGGGTGTGTTTACACCTGCATGCATGTGGAGGCCAGAGGATAACCTCAGGTGTCGTTTCTTAGTAATGCTGTCTACCTTCTTTTACAGGCAGGACCTCACCAATTAGACTAGACTGGCTGGCCAGTGAACTCTCGGGTCCCTCCTTTCCTCACCTCCTCCCAGGCAGTGGGATCATAATGCACACCAGACACGTGGCTTTTTTATTTGGGTTTTGGGAATTAAACTCAGGTCCTGATGCTTGTGAGACAAGTACTTTACTGACTGAGCTGTCTCCCCAGCCCACAATATTACATCTTTAACTTACCACAGTGAATCTGCTGAGGTTGTCACACCACTTCCCATGTGACTCAGGACCATGCAATGGCATACTTCTTCTGTTCCTCTTTGTTTTGGTTTTGTGGAGGTAGGACATATCTTGAGACTGGATTTTCCTATGTAGCCCTATCTGGCCTGTAAATTGCTATGAAGCCCGTTAGTCTTGAGTTTGTGGCCATTCTCCTGCTTCAGCCTCTCAAGTGCAGGGAGTACAGGTGTGTGCCACCACAGTTGGGGACCATTCTTTTGAGACACAGTGAGCATTTATGTCATCTGTACTGGTTCCATGCTGTCATTGAGACAGACAGTGTCCTCCACAAAGCCTAGAACGTTTACTCTGCTCTTGTATGAGGCCCTTACTTGGGGAGCCTTTGCTTTTGTTGTTTGTTCCTGGGTAGGTCTGTGCCAGCTGTGACCTTGCCTGATCTCTGCTGGACATGCAGGTGCACCCAGCTCCCCTCATTCTCACTTGTGTTGCTGCCTTGCATAGCCTCCTCTTCCCCAGCAGTGTTCTCTGCCTTGCTTCTGGAGTTTTACCAAAAGCATGCTTAGCCTAGCTTTGAGTTGGGGACCCAGGAGTTAGTTCATGGGAGTTCTGGAGTTTTCTCTCCTCTTGGGTTCTTTGCTCTACTAACTCCACTTCCTCCAGCCACCTGAGCCCTGCCTACTCAGCTCAGGACCCAACAGTGCTCTCTCTGACTGGGTCTTGTTGATCAGTGCAGAAAACTCCCCAGGGACCACATTCCACTATAGCATGCTGTCCAGGGTCAGAAAGAATGTTTTCTACCATTGTTCAGTTTTCTGGGTGTGCATGGTGGGAGCTAGTCCTGAGGTTAGGTTCAGGTTCTTCCATCTTCCCTGAAAGCGGAGCTCCCCTGAAGTAAGATAGACAAGGGTCAGGCTGAGAGGCAGGGTGGGTGGTTTGGAGATTTAATGGCACAGAATTATACAGGTTTTTTTTTTTTTTTTTTTGGTTTTTGGTTTTTGGTTTTTCGAGGTAGGGTCTCGTTGTAGTCCAGGCTGACCTGGAATTCACTATGCAGTCTCAGGGTGGCCTTGAACTCACGGCGATCCTCCTACCTCTGCCTCCCAAGTGCTGGGATTAAAGGTGTGCGCCACTACGCCTGGCTTATACAGTTTTTATTAAACACATTAGAGTAGTTGGTAGTTGATTCTTTATAATTAATTACTATGTATTGGGCTTATTTCTTCCTTGAACCCAACTTCTCCCAAATTGAATTTCAATTTCTGGGGAATCGAACTCAGGTCTTTCTGCTTTACAAGCGTCTTAACCATTGAACCATCTCTTCAGCCCATTGAGTTTCAATTTCTACCTTACATATGGTATTAAAATTTAAGATGGCTTAGAATTCGGAGGACCCAGTTCCATCATCCCCAGATAGGAATCTGGGGGTCTAGAGTTGCCGCTCTCCCCTTCTCCAGAGTACTTGTTTCCCCGGGGGGCTATGTGAAGCCGCAGGTCAAAGGTGAGATGGAAATAATCGTTAACCATGCAGGAGGATTTAAGCTTTGAGAATCCGGTCCCTCCTGGGTGGTGCTGCAGATCCAAACTGAACACTTGGTCACGAAGTTTCCGAGTTCCGGATTTGAGTTGCTGCCTTGAGGGCTTGGTAAGTACACCTGGTCTGCTGTTTGCAGCCGCTGAAGCCCTGCAGGGAATTGCCCGGCTTCAGCTCACTTACCTACTTTACCCTAGAAGTAAGCCTAGTGTAGTCTTACTTGATTTTCTTTCTTTTTTAAATTTGTGAACCGTCTACTTCCAGATCCATCAATGTTTATAAAAGGAGCACTTGTGAATCCGTGTCCTGGTCAGGAAAGGGACACCTTAGCAGCCTGGAAGTCCTTGGTGTGTCCTGCCTTGCTATCCTTCCCGTCTGTGTGCCCATCATGCTATGCTGCCTTACTCGTTATGGATTGTTATCTCATTTCCTCAGTGGTGCTCCTGCCATGCACTCCAGGTAGCGTGCAGTGAAGCAGGGAGGCAGCTGCACTTGGGCACTTGTGTGCTGCTCATTTCCTCATTTGTAGGATTCGCCCAGGGTGTTGAATCTAGGTGTAACTGACTCATTCTCGCTTGTGTTTTCATGCATATATTACGTGATCCTTCCTGCTGCTCAGTGTGCTGAGATGTGCATTCTTGTGGATTCCAGGGCAGATGGGCAGGCCTAGGGACAGGGTCAGTGCATGTTCCCTTTTAAAAAATGTCTGCTTAGGTCTTTGCCCATTTTTTCTGTCTTTTCTGATTGATTTTAGGAGCATGCATTTAGGAGCATTTTTTGTTTTTTTGAGGTAAGGTCTCACTCTAGCCCAGGCTGACCTGGAATTTACTGTGGAGTCTCAGGCTGGCCTCAAACTCACAGCAATCCTCCTACCTCTGCTTACAGAGTGCTGGGACTAAAGGTGTGTGCCGCCACGCCTGGCAGGCTTGCATATATTTGTGTAGGTATTATGAACACCTTCCCATGCAGAGGCTTGACTTTTATCATAATCTTTGTGGGGTCCTTGGACATCCTGTTTAATCTGGGGATGACAGATGTCAAGCTCTCCTTCAAGTTAAAGAAGTGTTTTCTCTGTGTTCCATGTCTACACTGTACTGGCTTTAGCTTGCCTTCCCCGTTGAAGGCATTCACACACTGTGTGTGTGCGGGCTCTAATCTCTCTTTGTGACCCCCTTAGCTATGGAGTTGTTTCAGTAAATTTTGCTGAAAGGCTCCTCCTTGCCCCTCCCTGAAGAGCAGTATGTGCAGGCAAAGCTTCTGTGCCTGCAGGTCTATCTGGGGGCCAGGGGACTCTGTCTTAGTTCTTGGGGCTTTGTAGAAACTGTGTGAAAGGGCCCTCATGCTGACTTCCTTTGAAATTGTCTGATATTCTTGTTATTTTTCATTTCATATAAAAAGCAACATGTCAAGTTCAAAGAAACAAAATCTGTGGGGCATTTGCTTGAGATTGCAGTGGACCTGGGGTGAGCTGGGCTGAATTGGCATCCTTGTAGCCCACATGCATGGCCCATCTCCTGTGAATTTAGGCAAAATTATTCTAGCCACAGGCTGCTTATAGAGGGTGCCTGTCTTTTGTGGAAATCCTTTTAAGCAAATGATATTATCATGATGCTTTCCTATTTTTCTTAATTTTTTTGGCTGACATGAGAATACAGTCTGTTTTTGTACATTGTTTAAATGCAGCCTTTGTGGTATCTCCACCTCTAGGCAGCCCATGCACATCATGTCTTGCTCCTCCGTTGTAGTTAAGTCTGTCTTACAAGGACAGACCATTGGACTGAAAGCTGCTGATGGGAGGAAAGGGCTCATTCCTTTTTACAGTCAGGAGAAGTTTCATTGTGTCAGGAAAGCAGGATAGAAGAGAGGCTGAGCATCCCTTCTTGCTGTAGCAGCTGGCAGAAAGCAGCAAGAGAATGAACTGAGTTTTTGTTCTATAGCACCCCAAAGTCCACCTGTAATAACACATCTTCTCCAGCAAGTCTCCACCTCAAAATTGCCACCAGCTGTGGACCAAGCATTGAAAATACATGGGGCTTTGGGGGACAGCTCATTCAAATTTCCACAGCTTCCAGCTTACTTAATGTGCAAAGCCAGTGGGTCACATGCTTCTGGGATGAATCTCCAAACCAGACACAGTTATGGGAGGAAAGGATTTATCGAAGCTACAGATCCAGGGGAAGTTCCATAACAGTGAAAGAGGTTGACCTCCTTTCACAGGCCCAAGCAGAGAGAGAAACCCATCACCAACACCACACACACAATAGCAAACAGGCAGGAGGGCCAAGGAGAGAATTTCTTCCCTTTATGTAGCCTTAGGGTGAGGTCTTGAAACCTTTTCCCAGACTTAATGGCTTCTTGAGTCTCTAGAATTTCCTTTCTGCACTGCCCACACAGGAAGGGATGTTGACTTCTGACTTCCCTGAGCTTCCTTACATCCTTCCCCCTACTGAGAGGGCTGCCTTCCTGTGAACAACATCAGAGACCCACCCCAGATAATTAAAAAGACCAAGTTGACAACAAAACCTAACCACCACAGTTAGTGTGAGCAGAGATGTTGTATGTAGGTTTCTTCATGATCTTCGGTCCCATTGAGAGCCACAGAGCAGTAGGGGTGACAGGCTCCTTGAATTGGCTTCTGCATTTATCTTAGATGCATCTCCAGGGCACCAGGCTGGGAGAAGCTACCCCAGTGCTCCTTTCCCCATGCTTTGCCTGGGGCTGGTCCAGCTTCTTGTTCCTGACTGAGTTAGTGCTCAGGACTGTTCCATGAGCTCCTGGTAGAACTTCCAGCAAAGCCGAGTAAAATGTTTTGTGCACAGTTTTCTTAAAAAAGTTTTGATTTAGGGTTTCAAAATGGTTCTGGTTTCATTTCTTCCAAAGTTTTGGCAAGTTGCATTTTTAGAGGATTTTTGTCCTTTCCAAAGAGATTCTGGTTTGTGGACATGAAGTTCTTCACAATACCCTAGTTTCCAGTGTTATGGTGACACTGATATTGAGTTACATGCTTTTTTACTAGAAGATTGCCCACTAGATTTTTCAATAACCAGCTGTTGGCTTTCTTGATGGCTATATTATCATTTATTAATTTAAATTTTAGTCTTATTTCCTTCTGTTTTTCTTGGGTTTGTTTTATTGCCACATTCTCTTTTTCAAAAAGTATTTTTGGGCACACCTTCTGTTTGCAGTACTGTGGCAGAGGTGATGTCCACCCTCTACTCATGCCATCATTTCCCCTGCCATCATGGAGCTTCCCCTCCAGTCTGTAAGTCAAAATAAACTCATTTCCTCCACAAGCTGCTTTTAGTTGGGTTCTTTTCTGCACAGCAGTGAGAAGTTAATTATAACAGTTTTGGTACCAGAGAGTGGGCTGGTTGTTGCTGCTAGAACCCTGATTCTGTGGCTTGGGCCTTTTGGAACTGATTTGCAGGAGGATTGTGGATGGATTTAAAACCTAGGCCTAAGAGATGCCTTGCGGTTCTGTAAGTATAGTTGTATGGATTTTGGTCAGAGTTGGAAAGACCTGAATGTAGTAAAAACTATGGAATCTGAGATCTGGCTTACAAGGATGAGAAAAAAACTTTGTCAGGACTGGTTTAGAAGCAGTTTGTGTGAGAAGCTTGCTGATGCTGCCTGCCTGTGTCCTGCGAATTTGTGCAGGGTTGCTTTGCGTAGAAATGGATTGGTGTGAGAAGGTGGAGATTGGCACAGAAAGAAATTAAATCTTTGGGCCAAAAGGGCTGCCTGTTAAGCTGCAATTGTTTGACAGATTACAACCAGTGAGATTGGGCCAGGTGATCTGCATTGGGACAGCAGGAAGAATGCGGACTCTTTTGAAGTAAGGGGTCTGAATGTTGAAGTTTTCCTGTGCTTCAAAGTTGGTTTTGTTCTCCCTAGATTAACAAATTGGTAGCCACCTGGTACTATGGAGTGTAACAAATGCAGGAAGAGAGGGTCATTGGATTTGCAAAAAGCGGTTTTGTTTTTTGGAAATGGCCATGGGCAGTATGAAGCAGACCTGTGGGATTACCTGTGTGTAAGCCCAATAGAGCCATATGGATGAGCCATAGGTTGCAGAGGAGGCCCAGTGGAAATGCCGGGACTATGGGATGGCTGCCAAGGAGAGCTGGCAGCACCAGATGGAGTTTTCTGGGACTGTGAGTAGCCTAGCTGGAGGGGAGGAATTGGAACTCCAAAGATTCTTCACCGGTTCGAATTATCAGACTTGACTTGCTGGGTGTGGTGGTGCACACCTTTAATACCAGCATTTGGGAGGCCGAGGTAGGAGGATCACTGTGAGTTTGAGGCCAGCCTGAGACTCCATAGTGAATTCCAGGTCTGCCTGGCTGGAGTGAGACCCTACCTTGAAAAACAAAACAAAACAAAAAAAGACCTGGAGTAGAGTTTGTTGTGTGCCCTTTTTGTTTTAAATCTTGTATTGGTTCAATTTGCCTTTGTTTTATCTGATGCCATCTTTTGCAGTATGAATGTTCTATGCCATTATTATTATTATTATTATTATTATTATTATTTTGTATTATGGCTCATTTAAGACCTTGAATTATGGGTATGTTTGGACATCATTGTGATTGATTATGGTTAATTAGTTTATGGGGGGCAGGGGCAGATTGTGGTGGTTTGATTCAGGTGATTCCCCATTGTGATGGTTAAGTTTTGTTGTCAACTTGACCTGTTTACTAATCTGGGTGGATCTCATATTGTTTACAGGAAGGTGGTTATCTCAGCAGGGGACAGGATATAAGAAGGCTCAGGGGAGCTAGAAACAAACATCCCTTCCTGGGAGGGAGGGCAGTGCAGGAAAGAAATTCCAGAGACTCAGGAAGTCAACAAGTTTGGGAAAAGGTTGCAAGATCCTGCCCTAAGGCTATATAAAGGGGAAGGAAATCTCTCTCTTCTTGCCCCAGCTGTTTGCATGTGTGCATTTTGCTAGTGATGGGTTTCTCTCTCTTTGTTTGGATCTGCGAAAGGGACCAGCCTTGTTTACCATTATGGAACTTCCCCTGTATCTGTAACTTCAATAAATTCCTTCCTCCCATAACTGTGCTAGGTTTGGAGATTTATTGCAGCGGTGTGTGGCTGATTATGACACCCATAAACTTAATGTGTTCTGAATGCTTGGTCCCCAGCTGATGGTAGTTTTGGAACTTGAACCTTGTTGGAGGTGTGTTGTTGGGGGTGGGCTTATGGGAGTTATAGCCAGCTTCCCCTTGCCAGGTTGTGGCACACTCTCCTATTGCTGTTTGCAGTGCTGGTGCAGAGGTGATGTCCAACCTCTGCCTGTCATCATGGAGCTTTCCCTTCAGTTTATAAGCCAAAATACATTCCTTTAAATATATACATATATATATATATATATATATATATATATATATATATATATATTTACCTTGAGATAGATATGGGGAGAGAGAGAGTATGGGTGCACTAGGGCTTTGGGCTGTTGCAAATGAACACCAGACATGTGCATCACTTTGTACATCTGGCTTTATGTAGGTAGGTACTGGAGAATTGAACCTGGGCTGGCAGGCTTTTCAAGCAAGCACCTTTAACGGCTGAGCCAATTCTAATCAGTCATTTTGTTTGCTTAATTTTTTTTTTTTTTGAGAAAAAGTATTGCCGTAGGTTGGCCTTGAACTCATTCTCCTCCTGCCTTAGCCATTACATGTGTGTACCACCATACCTGGCTTGTCCCTCCCCATTCTGTTTGTTTGCTTGTTTCATGTTTTGAGGTAGGGTCTTGCTCTAGCCCAGGCTGACCTGGAATTCCCTATGTCGTCTCAGGGTGGCCTCAAACTCATGGTGATCCTCCTACTTCAAGCTTTCCAAGTGCCGCCAGGCCTGGTGTCCCATTCTTAAAGGCAGGCTGTCATTCTCTAGGCTGGTTCATGCTAGCCTCAGTCTTGCAGACATCTTCCTGTCTCCACTCCTATGTGCTGGGTCACGAGAAGGGTCGCGCACATTACCCATTCCTAAACCTAGTTCTGGAGAAATGCTTACTGCAGCCAACACTTTGCCATTTCAGTTTATTTCATTTCATTTGTTTATTTAGGTTTTTTTTTTTTTTTTTTGAGATAGGATCTCACTCTAGCCCAGGCTTCACTCACTCTGCAATCCTAGGCTGGCCTCAAACTCACAGTGATCCTCCTACCTCTGTTTCCTGAGTACTGGGATTAAAGACATGCGCTACTATGCTAGGCCACTTTTATTTTTTGAGACAAGTTCTCATGTTGCCCAGGTTGGTCTCCAACTCATTGTTTAGTTGAGGATGACCTTGAACTACTGATCTTCCTGCTTTCAGGATTATAGGCATGTACCACCACACCCCGTTTATGTAGTGCTCAGTTGGTGGTAGGCTTTGCAAGCAAGTACTTTAACTGCTGAGGCCATTTTTTTTTTAGTGCACACTTTAACATGTTTGTTTTGTTTTGTTTTGTTTCTGCAGGTAGAGTCTCACTCTAGTCCAGGCTGACCTGGAATTCACTATGTAGTCTCAGGGTGGCCTTGAACTTGCAGTGATCCTCCTACTTCTGCCTTCTGAGTGCTGGGATTAAAGGTGTGTACCACCACGCCCAGCCTAACATGTTTAAAAAAATTATATTTTGTATGTATTTGTGTGTGTGTATGCCAGGGCATGTGTTGAGGTAGGATGACAACTTTCAGGTCTGCCTTGCCATTCTACCTCATTTTGAGGTAGGATTATTCTTGATCTCTGTTCTTTCTGCTGTCTCACTAAGAACTTCAGGGAATTCTCCTGTCTCTATCTCCAACCTCATTGTCATTATGCTGGGAATATAGACACCTGCTATAGCTTCTGGTTTTTATATGGAGCCCGGGGATTGAATTTGGGTACTCAGACTTGAATGGCAAGTGCTTTATTCACTAAGATGTCTTCCCAGCTCTCAATATATTTTATATGTAATTTTGTTATTGCTCAGTTCAAATTTCTTTGCTTTTTACTTGTATTTCATTGATACTTAGAAGTATCTGTTGTTGGATATATGAGAGTTTCACTATGTAATCCAGGCTGGGCCATGAACTCATTATGTAGCTAGCCTAGGCTAGCCTCAGACTTAGTCTTCCTTTCTCTGCCTACCTAGTGCAGGGATTATAGGCATGCACCACTCTAGCCTGTTTTGTAAATTTTTTTATTTTAAAAACTATGTTTATTAGCAATAATTAAATACATACTCGTAGCAAATCTAGTGATGTAAATTTTTTAAACAGACTCTAGGATTTGTTTTGCTTCCTATTTTGGGTGTGGTTGAGAATATCTGGTTGCAGCAGGACAATGGTGTGCACACTCATGACTGGGAGAGGGCAGGACTGTGCTGTCACATGCAGATGGTGCCCCCTAGTGTTGTGGGTCATAAAGCGTGCACTCATGGGTGTGTGCAATGAAATTCAGTCCTGAAGTTTGCTGACATTTGCTTTATGGCCCGCAGAAGGTTAATTTTTGTCACTGTTTCCTGCTACTTTTTGAGTACCACATTCTGTGTGCGTCATGAAGTCCTATATTGTATCTGATATGCAGAAGCCCTGTCTGTTGTTTTGACCACTTAGCTCCTCACTGTCCGAGTCTTTTCGCTTTTTGTCAGTTTGTCTGTGTGTCTATGTGAGGCTATACTGAGGCTGCCTGAGCTGTGTGTCTGTGTGAGGCTGTACCCGCTCAGTGTGTGCTGTGTGTCTATGTGAGGGTGTACTTCAAGTATTTCCCCCTTTTTCTAATTTACACCACTTTTGATACTGAAATTAGATGTGTGGCCTCTCTTTTATGTATTTTCTTATAGTTTGGGCCTTTTTGTTCTTGTGTGTTGTGTTGTGGAAATTTCCTTCCTTTTTCATTATTGAGTGTGTGAAGTCCAAGCAAAGCTGTGCCCAAACTGCTGCTTGTCAGTCACTGAGTCACCATCCTGTTCTTGCTAAATGATTCTCTGTGGGGCTGGAGAGATGGCTCAGTAGTTAAAGGTGCCTGTGTGCAGACTGACAGCCTGGGTTCAAGTCCTCTGTATCCACGTAAAGCCAGATGCACAAAGTGGTGCATGTGTCTGGAGTTCATTTGCAGATGCTGAGGGCTCTTGCATGCCCATTTTCTTTCTGTGTCTCTCTCCTCTCTCATAAATAAATAAATGCATAAATAAATATATAAATTTTAAAAGTGGGCTTATTATCCTTATAATGTATTCTGTCCTCTGCAGTTCTTTATGGTTTATTTAGGTATATACATAAGGATATAGGTGCCGCAGTTTATTGTGGTAATTGCACTGTTGACCCTTCAGGTCAGTTTGTTACTTGCTGTTGGCGATGGACGTGCTTGTTGGTTCTTGTCCTCTGCTCACCTTTGGAGGAGCTTTTATGGGAGCTGGGTCAAGCCTGGGAAGATCGTGCCTGCATGCACATGTAGGCCTGTTTGCTTCTGCAGGCCCTTGTCTGGGGTCACATTGGGGATCCTCTGTGCTGTCTGGAGTTGAGAAACTGGCTTGTGAAAGTGCACTGTGGTGGCAGAGGACCACATAGTATGTGGCCACAGTGACATATGCTGATTAGGCTTGGAGAAGTGAAGAGTGATTTCAGAGAAGTATGAGATTGTGGTGGCGGTAGAGCTTGTTCAGGTGTGATGGTGATGGCAAAGTTGTGTATCTAAACAGGTGGTTTTAGCATGCGATAAAGGGCACCTGTGTGTGACTGTAAGCCCTGGCAGCTGTGGTGGGTTTTTTAAAATTTCATTTTATTTCTTTCTGCTCTTGTCATTGCCAGTTCCCTGGAGAGGTGCTGGTGGAGATGGTGACCTGGTTTACTTTTCCCACCTCAGGAGACAGCGAGGGTCCAGCTTACTTGGGTTTTCATCTTGGCTTCCTATTAGGGTTGCCTGGGCTCTTTGCCTCTTTTTCCTCTATCTAAGGGCTTCCCCAGATCTGCTGCTGAGGCATGTCACCCTTGTGAGTGTGGGTGTGGGTGTACATGTGCCATGGCATGCATGTGGAGCTCAGAGGCAACCTTGGGCGTGTGTCCTCGCCTCCCACCTTACTTGAGGCAGGGTTTCTTGTTAACTGTCTTGTTAACAGACTAGCTGGCCTGCAGGCTTTGGAGATGCTCCTGTGTCTGCTTCCCATGTCTGTAGACATGCTAGAATTACAAATGCTCGCTTTCTGCGGGTTCAGGGGATCCAGCTCCTGCTTCCTGGCCTTGCACTTGTGCAGCTTCTTTGTTCTGCAGGAGAGGACCAGCCAGAAGCCAGTGAAGTGGTGGGTCCCAGTCAGCCCTCTCAGCCACTGCCTGTCTGTTCACGGAAGGACAGCCCATAGAACATTGTCCCCATTCCTGGATCTAGAAGTCCTGCTTTGTTCTCTCATTTCCTGCTCTCCCATCCCACACTTCCTGTGGGTTTGGACTACTTTCTCTGTCACTGGCTAATCAAACAAATATCAGACAAGTGGGCTTTGATAAAGGGGACAGGTCTGTGGCTGGGGCCAGAGGCAGCCTGTGTGACTCTGAACTTCAAGGAAGTCTGCATGTTATGTTCTATGGAACAGTTTTAGAAACTGGGTCAATGTTTAGGGGTGTGTGTGCACCTCCTTCACTGCTAGTCGTGTCTGTTACTCTTTCCTGCTAAAGGAGGAGAAGGCTGACATTCAGCTCCCAGTTCATTTTCCAAGAGGGTGCAGTCCATCTTGGAAGGAGGCATGGTGGCAGAAGTTTGAGGCAGCTGGTTACACTGTGTCCATAGTCAGGAAGCAGAAAGAGTGCCATGCTGGTGCTCAGCTGGCTTTCTCATTTTTTTTTAAATTTATTTTTTTAATTGTCCATAATGAGTTACATTATTTAATGGGCAAACAATAAGTTGTTGGGGGCTGGAGAGATGGCTCAGCGGTTAAGGCACTTGCCTCCAGTGTCTAAGGCCCCGGTTTCAATTCCCCAGGACCCACATAAGCCAGATCTACAGGGTGGTGGCCCTGGTGTGTTCTCTCTCTCTCTCTCTCTCTCTCTCTCTCTGCTTGAAAATGAATAAATAAAATATTAAAAAATATATCATTTAAAAAAAACAATAAGTTGTTATCCCCCATTTCCAAATGCCCCTCTTCCCTGTCCCCGATCAGCTGGATATCCTCCTCCTTGGGTAGTCTGGATCAGTCCTTGGGGCAGGGGACCATGGATAGCCTAGGAGACAGCCTGGTTCTGCTGGCCTTAGAGAGTTGCTACTGAGGGCGGCCATGACTTTGGGTATTCTCCCCCACCAAGGCTCTCACAATCTTTCTGCCTGGCTTTCTCATTTTTATCCAGCGTGAGACCTCAGTCAGGGAGTGGTGCTGCCCACTTTCAGGGTAGGTCTTCCCTCCTCAGTTAATCAGACACACTCAGAGGTGATTCTAGATCTCATCAGGTTGGCAGTCAAAATTATTTATGACACTAGGTGAGCTCTCTACCTCTTAGCCCCATCCTCAGCTTCTTTTTACATTTTATTTTGAGATAGGGTCTCAGTGAGTTGCCTGGGCTGGCCATAAACACATTCTGTAGCCTAGGCAGGCCTTGAACTAACAGGCCTCCTGCCTCAACCTCCCAAGTAGTTGGGATCACAGGTGCCAACAAATGGGAAGCTGATCATATTTTTAAGGAAAATGCTTATTGTCATTATTGCTATAGATAATACAGTTCCCATTCCTTTAGCTTCTTAGAATTCTGCTTAGGTTTGCTGAGCTTTGTTTTTAGGAATATCAACTTCCTAGCTGCAGCAGGCCCGCAGCACCTGCCAGGTCTAGGCTGGCTTCCTCCTCACCTCCAGTCCTCTCCTTGGATGGCATTCCACTTCCACCACCTTGAACCCTGGAACATGAATCACCTTTAGTCCCTAGTTTGTTGCTTTATCCTTTTTACCTTAAAAAATTTGTGGAAGCAAGAGAGCAAAATCATAGGTTTGTGAAATCAAAGCAGTGGTATTGAACTAGTGGCAATGAACCATGCTGGAGCCTGTGGATATGCATGTGAGTGTGGGGTTTCTGTCCTGCACCCTGTACCTTCCATGCATTGCATTGCTGCCATCAGGGTATCCACACAGTTCTGTTTTGCCTTTTTATTACTATTCGTATCAATTGAACTTGTGCTGTCAGAGCTTTGGGTCATTTGTGTCTGAGTTGATGCGCTGGGAAAGTTTCAGTCAGTCCAGTAAAGACAGAAGACCTGCACTGTCACTGAGGGCATTAGGTAGGGAACTGGTTTTATAGGGTTAGAAGTTGGAAGGGCAAAAAGGAAAGCTCAAGAAGCAGCAATGCAGGAGACAGTCACCACCCCTAGAGTCCGAGAAGGGACTGGAGAGTGGGGACAGACAGAAAGGAGCTGTGACAGAGGCTAGCACACTGACAGAAGGGGTGACGCTCTGCTTCTCTTTGCCTGTCCAGCTCCTAATGGCCCAAGAGAAGTACTCAGGAGAGTAAGCGGAGCTGCACCATCCTGGTGCCTGAGGCTGGGTCTGGAGTGAGGCAGCAGCAAGCCCGATATGTCTCCATCATCCCCTCTCCAGTGTCCTTTGTACAAGGCTTTGGAGGGGGAAGGGGCGCCATGGAGATCAGAGTAGTTTCTTGTCGTTGGCTGCAGTTGCATGCAGGCTGTTACTTCATGGAAGTGAGCTTCCTCACCTCACCCGGGTGGCCCTCAAAGTCTCTCTGGACCGTCCATAAATTATCCTTAGAGATTTTGCCACCATGACACTTCATGTATCTGGACCAAATCCAGGGAAGCCTGTGGGCACCATGGGAGGGGTGAGGGGTCTCCCCTTTTCTTCCTCTAAGAGGTAGGGCTAGAGTGTACCTCATATTCTTCTCAGTGCCCACCAGACATTCAGGACATCTATATGAGCCTGCTATCCCTGTCAAGGGCTGTTCAAGAGACCTGTGATCATGCAGTGGGCCATGCTCAGCCTTCCTTAGAAGTGTTCTTTCTACAAGGATGGCTGCAGGAAGTAATGCCAGGATTGCAGCACAGGTCTGTTTGAACCTCTTAGATTATAATTTCCGTGCCAAGGATCAGATCATGATGGGATCATTCATGACGGGCTGTGTGGGAGAAGAAACCACAGGCCACATTTATAGTTGGCTGTTTTGCCTCTGCATCCTAAAAAGGGAACTGGAAATTTTAAACCATTGACTTACAGCTGTTTAGAAAAGCACAGCTGTTTACCTTGTGTAGCTTCTTTGTCAGGCTGAGAATCTCTGCAGTTTTATACACATCTACTGGGATGCACCTGTCATTTATGGAACTGAACTCCTATTGTTAGTTGTTTTTGGATTTCTGACATTACAAATAATGTTACCAGGGCTGTGGTGTGGTTCAGGTAGAATGCTTTCCTAGCGTGTGCCAGTCACGGGTTCTGTCTAGCACTACAAGAGAAAAAAATTGTTATGCTAAGACCCTGTCCAGATTTCTGGTTATTTCTTAGTGTAGTATCTAGAAATGCCATAAAAAATTTAGCTGTGAACATGGTAAAGGCATGCCATGGTTTGCACAACAGCTTTCTAGAAGGCTGAGCTGCGTTGGACACCCACTGCGCTGTTTCCTCATGGTACCACATTGCATTTAGAAAAAGCACCCAGTTAAGTAGCTGCTTGATCACTTCATTGTTTCAAGTTGCTTTTTAGTGATGAGTGTGGTGGGCACTGTAGGCATGCTTATGAGTCAGTTTTATTGCTTCTTGCATCACTTGCATTTCCCTTTGCCCGTTTCTGTGTACAGTCTTGGAAGGTGGGCATGTGACATTGGTACTGGGTGATTCTTCTGTGCTGTGTTCTGAGAAGAAGAGTAGCTCTGTGGCCTAGAGGAGGCCTCCTGGAGAGCTGGGCTTTGTCTTGCTCCGTCCTGTTCGGCATTCTGTCAGTGCTGTGTGTAAGGATGAGAGAGTGTTAACCAAGTGTGCCAGTGCTACAGAAGCGGAAAGACAGTAACAAGGTGGCTGAGAGCACCCTGGCTAGCATTACACTGAGCCATTGAGGCTGAGTGAAATAGGACTGGGTGCTTTGATAGTCCTGCAGTTAGACTTCCTCCCTCACACGTGTGAGTGGAGGTGTGCATGTCGAGGTCAGAGCACAGCTTTTTAAAACACATTTTTATTTATTTCCAAGCAGAGAGAGACAGAGAATGGATACACAAGGGCCACTAGCCACTGCAAATAAACTCCAGATACATGTGCCACTATGTGCACCTGGCTTTACATGGTTACGGGGGAATTCTCCAGCACTCCCCTTTCTCTCTTCTTCGATGCTCTCTGTTTCCCAATGTTGTATAGCCTGTGTGGAAAGCCCTGGGGAGCAGAGCTGGGTGTGAGGCAGATGGGCAGATCTCCCTCTTGGCTGAACATTGCTTATTCTGCATGGCGGTCACACTCTGCTCTCATGGCTCCTGCTCTGTGCAGCCTGCAGAAGAGTAACTTGGAGCTTACTCACTGGGGACACTAAGGTCCACAGTTGCCTTGGGATTGACCCTCCTCTGGTGACTGATCTGGGCAGACCAGGGTGATTTCATTTTTTCCTCTTTGGACCTCTTGCCAGGCCTTATGTTACCGGAAGTTCCTCCTCCTCTGCTCTGCCCAGGGCTTGACTCCAGCTGGGCCCTGAGTGGGAGATGGAGCCACACAGCGTCCAGTGGGCCAGGCCCAGGGGTTTTATCTTCAGATGTTTAGTAGTTTTTGACCTAAATGCCTGGGTCTTTCCCCATCACAGAGGGAGTTGGTTGGCATTCTGATTATGCTTTGATGAAGTTTACTTTTTGTTCCTTGGGTTTTACTGAGAGCTATAGAAAACTCATCTGGGGTTTTGCAGAAGGGCTGTGGCGGCAAAATTTTTCTTTGAGCTTTTAAGGTTAGAACTCAGGGGAGTTAAAAAAAAAGTAAGAAAATGTCTAAACTTTATAGGGTGAGTCATAAATCACTAACTGCCTTTCAAGAGGAGTGGAATTCACTTGGGAAAAAGCCCTGTGGAGGTTTTCCTGCCCACGTAGAATAAAGAGGCTGCTGCCCGAGAGCTTGCTGGTGGATGGAGTGAGGAATCTGGGGGTGGCTGCTTTCCTTTCTGGGTGACTGTTTACTCTGTTCCACAGGATGACAGCGGCCTTTCCTCGTGTTTGGTTTTCTCTCCATGTCCCTGTCATCTGTCCTGATCTGAACAGGCTGCAGAATTTTCCCATCATTTCTGTCCTTTGGGAAATGGATGCCACCAGTGTGCTGTTACTTGATCTATTCATTATTTAGAAAAGAATTTTATCCTTAAAGCAGAAGTACAGAGACCCCTAAAACCTGGATTTTGGGAGTAGGATTGGTGTGGGTTTAGTTTCTTAAAAGACGTGGCTGCCTCACTTGTCCCACCAGCACCAGATGCAGTCCTGCTTGCTGAGTCTGGTGCACCGCTGCTACTTAGTCTTTATGTGCATAAGCAGCTCAGGAGAAGGCTTTGTTCTGACCAAACAGTTTGAGGTTATTTGAACCCACGATGGCAGGGATGGTATGGTGGGAAGAACCAGCATGATGCAGCTGTTCACACTGCATCTGTGGGTGGGAAGCAGACAGAGAGAGAG
>PVHP010018436.1:0-33709 GCA_004024765.1 Zapus hudsonius | reverse complement strand
TTTAAAAAAAAAAAAACATCTAAATTACTACAAAATCTTGGTGCCCTGAAAGAGCTTCTCCCAAAATGAAAGAATTCTGGTTAATCTTCACTGATGATGGTATCGCAACAGCTGTGGGCAATTTCAGCAAGTTTAGCTGTTCTTAATCAGTTCTCCAATCTGGCTTCAAAAACTCTTCTGTCTTAATGATCTCTTACTGCTACAGGAATCCAAAGCATCCATGTTGCTAGGCAGCATTCTGACCTTGTCAGTCATCACGTGGAAAATGTGATGTGATTGTGTACAACCCCAAGACAGCTAGTAAGCCTTTTAGGACGAACAGAACCATGATGACAACTTGAAATAGATTCCCATCACTCAAGGTCCCAATTCCCTGGTACTTTACCGCTTCATCTGTCATTAGCAGTCTGCTCCAAATCTGGTCAGTGTGAAAAACAAATGAGCATGTAAAAAAGTCAAAAATTATCTAGAATTTATGACTAAAAAGAGCAAAAAAGAAAAGACACCTCCAAGAACTGACAGCTGCCAAGTTTCTGAATTTCTGACTCAGTGCCAGATTTTTTTTTCTGAGGTAGTCTCTCTTTAGCCCAGGCTGACCTGAAACTCACTCTGTAGCCCAGGCTGACCTCAAATTTACAGCGATCCTCCTACCTCAGCCTCCCAAGGGCTGGGATTAAAGGTGTGTGCCACCACGCCTGGCTCCAATTCCAGGGAGTTTATTTGTTTGTTTGTTTTTAACCAAAGAGAGCCTTATTGCTCCAAGAGACAGAGCCAACTTGGATAGGTCTGGGTTCAGTGAGACAGCCGTCTCAAAAATAAGGTGAGGTTGGGTGGTGCACACCTTTGATCCCAGCACTCGGGAAGCAGAGGTGGGAGGATCACCCTGAGTTGGAGGCCACCCTGAGACTATATAGTGAATTCCAGGTCAGCCTGGACTAGAGTGAGACCCTACCTCGAAAAACTGAAAAATCAAAAAATAAAATAAAATAAGGTGAGGGTAATTGAGGAAGACAGCCAACGTTGACATCTGGCCCACGCTCATATGAACATACATATATACACACATGCACACCACATGCGCACACACACGCACGCACACACACGCACGCACACACACGCACACACGTGACAGTTACAGTTTGGGAAGGAAGTGTTTGAAAGGTCTTTGTTAATCAAGAGCTGTATTCACTTGGTATATATTTATTGAGCACCTAGGATTATGGTGGATTGAGGATCCAGTGATGAATATCAGATATAGCGTCCCTGGCTTCAAGATCACAGGAGAGATATCAATCAAGTTACTAACACAAAAATATAAAATAGCAACAGTGACAAATGCTACAAAGAGATTGTGGTGTTTTAAGGGTGTGTAATAGAGAAATAGTCTAGTGCAGAAAGTCCCAGGCTAGGTCTAGAGACCACTGTCTAGTCCCGGGCTAGACAGCGTAGGTCAGTTAAACTCAGAACACACAGCAAGGGATGGGGTCAAATCCAGGAGAGGAGCATGCGTGTAGGGGGAGAGGGGGAGGGATGGAGGTGGTTCAGGCAGGGACTGTCTGTGTGGAGATAGAGGAGATGTTTGCATGCGTGTGCTTTATCATGGGTTCTTCCAGAGCTGGTGTCAGTGGCGGTCACATAAAAAGGTATTCAATGAATACGTAGAATAAATCATTCTATTCCACTGACAGATTCTTCACAGCCATGGATTGCTTCCTGCCAGGAGCCATCCTTTCATTTTGATCTATTCTGTAGCCAAGCAGATAGCAATAACCTTTCCTGGTTTATGAACCCAACCTGTATTTTAAGAGTCATAAATATTATAGTTAAGCCAGTAAAAATTAAAATTTCATGTTATCGTGCTTAGTTAAAAAACATCTGGCAGAGTAATTCATCTCTTCTTCTGCGGGAAGTTGAAACCCGCTTAGTCTTTATTAACTGGCCATAAACATGTTGCAAATTTTAATTTTACATTGCCATCGGTTTTATTTGGGGGGTAATATAATATGGGTCATCCACTTACTTTTGACATTTACTGTTTGTCTTTCACAATAAAATCCCTTTCCTTTGCTTTGTGTTCTTTCAAAACCCACCTACAGAAGCTACAAAAATCCAGCCAATGCTGCAATGTCTCTGAAAATGACTCACGTCATCACACAACCTGCTACAACCTTATGTAGAGAAAATGTTTCATCTCACTTTCTAGTGTTAAATGGATAAAAGCAAGAAAAGGTTTGTTTGAAGGTTTTACGTGTGTAGATGTGTGTGCATGCCTGTGTGTCTATTGTATGCGTGTGGGCACATATGTATGTGTGCATGTGAAAGCCAGACATAGATGTCAGATGTCTTCCCTAGTTACTCTCTACCTTATTTTTTCAGACAGGGTCTCTCACTGCACTTAGAATTCACCGATTGGGCTAGACTAGCTAGCCAGGAAGCCCTAAGGATCCTCCTGTCTCTGCCTCCCAAGTGCTGAGATTAGAGGTGCATGCCACGTCCAATTTTGACATGTGTGCTGGGCTCCTCATGCTGAGCCCCAGTCCCCAAGAATATCTTTCATCTGAACCAGCAGCTCACAGCTCACCACAGCCCCTCAGTGCTGTGCTAGAATGCACACTGTTTGCACAGAACTGATTGAATCCTAACTACGCCAGCAACTTGCTATAAACCAACCACCTAAACCAAGTACTTTGCAAAATTCCATTTTCCTTGCTTCATGTCGGCTTAGACCTCACATACATAAGTTATTTTAACCAGTAAACCAGTTGCTTAACCTCTTCTAGATACAGGTTTCTTCATACTTGTGAGATTAACTGAAACAGTGGCTATGGAAGGCGCTTAATGAGACGTGAGTGTCTCTTCTTAGGCAAGTCAGAGCAGAAGCCCTTACCCTTGTTTGCCCTTTCCCATAGGGAAGATTCATCTCTTGCTCACCTCCTTATCTCTATGCTCATTTTCCTTAGGGCTTGTTTCTTAAGCCTTTATCTTTCATGAACTACAAGCCAGATACTAGGATCAGGGATAAAAGATGAGAAAGACAAGGTCACCACCCATGGAAGATAATAAGGAAATGAGTAAGATGTTAAGTGGGTCAATGCCAAGACAGAAGCATAAGCTATCATGTTTCTCCTGCAAAGAGGGAAAAGGTCAGCACTGTGTGAAGGACTAAGGTTTGGTGTGTCATGAGAACTTACTCCATCATTGACTATAGTATGTACTGGGCACTGTGGATGTTAGTATCCTGGGAATCTCACCTTGCTTTCTCTTGTAGGATGCTGTGCTAGTTTGAATGTGATAGTGTAAATGTATGGCACCATAGACTCAGGTGTTTTATTAAAATTGAATTTGCATAGCTGGAGAGATTGCTCAGTGGTTAAGGCACTTGCCTGCAAAGCCCAAGGAGCTGGGATCAATTTCCCACTATCCACATAAGTGGCACATGCATCTGGAGTTTGTTTGCAGTGGCTAGAGGTCCTGGTCCAACCATTCTCTCCCTGTGTCTCTCTTCTTTATCTGTCTATCATCCACCCAGCTATCATCTATTTGTATCTCTCTGCTTGCAAATTAATAAATAGATTTAAAAAATATTTTATTCATTTTCAAGGAGGGAGGGAGGGAGGGAGAGAAAGTCTGGCTTATGTGGGTCCTGGGGAATTGAACCCCGGGTCCTTAGGCACTGGAGGCAAGTGTCTTAACCGCTGAGCCATCCATCTCTCCAACCCTAAATAAATTTTTTTAATTGAGTTTTCAACTTCCACCCCTGGCAGGCAGATTCCTGAAGGAGGTGCAGAGAGAGCAGCCTGAGCTCTGGTGTTGGTGTTTTGCTTGCTGCAGTGGTTTTTCTGTGCTTGGATCAGTGAAAGGGGCCAGTTTCTTCCACCATCGATGGAACTTCCCCTGGATCTGTAAGCTAAGAAAAGCCAGTCCTTCCATAAACTGTGTCTGCTTGGACGTTCATCCCAGCAACATGGTGCTGACTGTAACAGATGGATAAGCTGCTTTTGAAGGGTCTGAGCCTATCTGTATGGATGAGTGGAACAATACTGACTTTGTGGTCCATGAACCACTGGAAGAACATTCTGGAATGAATAGCTGGAGTCACCAACAGGCACTGTTGAATGTAGCACACAGTGACTACTTTGAACTCTACATTTTTTTATCTTCTCGTGCAACTGCGTTCCAGAGACTCACACGGGCACGTTTGTTCCCTTTACATTCTCACAGCTGCCTAGAATCCATCATTACAAAGAACAGCCTTAAAAACGGCACTCGAGGGAAACATTACTTCCTTCCCATTTCTCTCTCAGAAACAGCAACTTAGAATGGGGAAGAAAAAAAAAAGCTGCTTTTAGGTTAGAGGAATATAAATAAGAAAGAATTTATTTCTTTCACTTTTTAAGATGCTAAGCCCCAAAGGGTTCTTGCTTAAAAAAAAAAAAAAAAAGGCCGTGGTCCTTGGCCCACACTGAACATTAATATTATATACCTGGTAATAAACCAGAGCATTTTTAGTGAGACCTATTAAAGGAAAGCAAGGTTGAAAAATGATTCTTGGGTGAATGAAAGTCAAGCTCATAAATACAACTTGTGAGGTTTGTGTTGTGGCTAGCCAGGACTTAAAATGTGTGACACCTCCCCCTCCGCTCCTCCCCCCCATTCTATGGGTTGACAGAGGAACAGATGACTTCTTCTCTGACAAGGCTGCTGTGCTCAGAACAATGGCAGGAAACCAAAGGTGACCAGGCTTCCCAGAACAACCAGAAAGCTCAGCAGAACTGGACTGAGCCATTCCTGGTATATGAGCAGGTGTAGCAGATAAGAGAGGGGACAGAGGACCTGCCATTTATCTCCTCCTTTCAAAAACCAATTTTTCCACTTAAAACAATTCTGTGGAAAGATTGTGAGAGCCGTGGTGGGGGAGACTATCCAGAGGCATGGCACCCCTCAGTAACAACATATTAGGGCCAGGAGAACCTGGCTGCATACTAGGCTATCCATGGTCCCCTGTCACAAGGACTGATCCAGACAACCCACGGAGGAGGATATCCAGCTGATTGGGGATGGGGGGGGCATCGGGGAATTGGGGATAACAACTCATTGTTTGCCCACTAAATAATGTAACGCATTATGGACAATAAAAAACAATTATGTGGCGTTTATCTTATTAATTAAATAAAAATTCCATTGATCCCTTCAAATTTCCTTTCACTTGTCTCATAGGCAATCAGAGTCCAATGATTTGCCCACTAATGCTCACTACCTGGCCTCAGCTCCATCATCTGACTGCAAGCAATAGTACTTCAAATTGAGCTATTTTAGGTATAAGCCATCTAATTTTCCCCAGGCTAGGGGTCTGAGTAACTGCTCACAAGCCCGAGGCACATAGTCTCAGTGGAATGCTGGGCAGATCTCTAGTGGCTGCAAAGGGGGCAGGGAAGCTGTCTGGTTTCCTCCTGGTTTTGAAAACTGTTTACACACCAGGCATGGAGCTTCCTTTTCTATCATCTCCCCAAGTACAAAGGGTGCTTACCAGCTGTGGACAGGATGTTCATAATATCACTCAGAATTTGTGTGTGTGTGTGTGTGTGCGCGCACGCGCGCAACAGCATACATATAGAACCTGAGGACAAGCTTGGGGTGTTTGTCCTTTGTTTTTGTCACTTTGCTTCCTGTGTGCCAGTCTAGCTGGCCCAAAAGTTTCTGGATTTTTCTGCCACTGCCTCCTCCCATTCCTATAGGTAGTTTGGGGTCACAGGTACATGTACCGATTTGCCTCTATCCAGTTTTTTTGTGGGTACTGGGGAGTTGAATTCAGGCCAGCAGGCTTATAAACAAGCACCTTTAATTGAGGCATCTCCCAACCCAAATTTGTGATTGTCCCAAAAAATCAAACATCTTAGCCAGGCTTGGTGGTGCATGCCTTTAGTCCCAGCACTGGGGAGGCAGAGGCAGGAGAATCACCATGAGTTTGAGGCCAGCTTGAGACTACATAGTGAATTCCAGGTCAGCCTGGGCTAGAGTGAGACCCTACTTTAAGAAACAACAACAACAAACCAAACTTGCTGGGCATGATGGCACAAGTTTATAATCCTAGCTCTTCAGAGACTGAGGCAAGGGGAATGAAGTTGAGGCTGGTATACAAGGGCGAGGGGGAAGCAGAGAGGAAAGGAAGGAAGGAGGAAGGGAGGGAAGGAGGAAAGCTGTGTGAGGAGGACCTTTCACACAGACGGGAGGAGACTGAAATGAAAATTAAATGCAAACCAGACCTGGTGCTACAGACCTGTAATTCCAAATATTTGGAAGGCTGAGGCAGAAGGACCTCAAGTTCAAGGTCTGCCTGGATTACTGAGTGACTTCAAGGCCAGCCTGGGCAATTTAGTAGGCCCCTGCCTCAGAATAAAGGAAAAAGAGGGCTGGGGATATAACAATGGTAGAGTACTTGCATAAGACTCCAGGCTCAATCTCTAATGCCTCCTCCCCAAATTCCTTCTCTTTGGCAGAAAAAAAATAATAAAGGACCTTGTCCATGTCACAGCCTCCCCGTCTGTCTTTTTAATGTGATTTGACAGCGTGAGCTTCAAAATTAGAAAGAGATGGACCCAGAGCCTCGGCACTAATGGCCCCTCAGCCGCTCTAATTAGGAACCCCTTATTTCATTTCTGCTTCTTGGGAGAGGACAGGGGGCTTTTTAATTGGGGCTATTAGAAGTTCTCTTTATACAATGACACCCTCTGTGAAGTGAAGACTCTGGCAAAAGCTCTGCCCACTCTACAATTACTTCTTGCAATTCTGAGAAATAATGGTATCTTGTCTCATTTAAAAATAAACCAGAGGCTTATTCCCTATTGCTTTCTCTCCCCTGCCTACTCACATTGAGTCTCTCCTTGCCAATTAAGCAGACTTTCCATTATTTAAAGAGGTAGTTATGATCATAACTGTCCCCTGATAATGAGACATATTAAACTGGATTTCATTTGCCCGCAGTTCCTTTATTCCAGATACAAGGCTCATTTAAATGAGATCAGAACTCGGATCTCAAGTTGCTCTGTGGCAAAACGGTACACTATGTTTGCATCTACAGGACTCACCTGAAATAACCTGCACATTCAATGTTCTCAGCTTCTCAGAACCACTTCCTCTTAAGAGAACAGATGGAGATTTGTATTTATAACCTTGACCCAGAAAAGAAATGAAACATTTAGATGATAAACAAGCACTTCTTCCAGTGGTGGTAGTGTACATCTGTGATCTCAGCGCTTGGGAGGCTGAGGCAGGAGGATCATGACTTGAGACCAGCCTGGTCTACACAGTGAGACATCATCTTAAAGCAAAACAACAAATAACAAAAAAAAAATCACACTTATTTATTTATTTATTTACCACAGAAAGACAGAGACACCGAGAGAGAGAGAGAGAGAGAGAGAGAAAAAGAGAGAGAGAGAGAGAGAGAGAGAGAGAGAGAGAGAGAGAGAGAGAAATGGGCATGCCAGGGACTCTAGCCACTGCAAATGAACTCCAGATACATGTGCCACCTTGTGCATCAGCCTACCTGGGTACTGGGGAATTAAACTCAGGTCATAAGGCTTTGCAGGCAAATGCCTTAACCACTGAGCCATCTCCTTAGCCCCAAAACTCACATTCTTACTATATATTCCCTGTGTTAGTTCAGAGGACTATCAAGAAGAAAGAACCATTCACAAGACAGGAGCAATATGACAGGAAGAAAAGCTTTTTTTCCCTATTAAGTTATGTTCCATTAGCAAACACTGGTTCTTTCTAAAACCAATGGCTTCTCTAAACACCATTGCATCACATTCTCTGATGAAAAGCACCAGTTCATATGTAAAAAATATTGTTATTTGTTTTATTATCCACATGAGCGTGATATACAGGTGTTTATGGCATGTTTGATATTAGTTATTTTTAATATTTTATTTATTCATATTCAAGCAGAGAGATGCAGAGAGAGAGAGAGGAGAGAAAGAGAGAGCACACCAGGGTCATCACCTTGTGGGTCTGGCTTATGTGAGTACTGGGGAATTGAACCGGGGGCCTTTAGCACTGGAGGCAAGTGCCTTAACCACTGAACCATCTCTCCAACCCATGATATTAGTTATTTTTAATGTCATAAGGAGTGTGATATTTGTATTGCTTTATGTGCTTGGTCTTGCAAGGAAAGCCTTTAATAGGCACCAAGTTTGTCATTTGGGCAGATTCATAACCTCATAAACCTTTCCCTTCTGGAAGCTTCTTCTGGTCCAGTGTTTTGTCCCAGCATTGAGAAGGTAACTGCAGCTAGAGGAAACTGGCCTTTCTCCTCACATCCTCTTTCATGTCTCCCATAGGCACACACTCTGAAATTAATCCCAATTATAGGAGCTATAATAGGGCCTATAAAAGTCACTTGCATGAGAAATTTCTTTGAAGTCGTATTTTACCTTAGAAAGGCCTTATGCATTATATATATATATATATATATATATATATATATATATATATATATATATATATATATATATATATATATATATATTGTGTGTGCTTTAAGCATAATGTTTTAAAAATAGTTACCTTTAAAATAAGTCAGGGGGAGAATATCTAATGCATAAAAGGGCATGTCATCCTGGTTTCAATGGTGTTCTCTAATAACTTATGTTACTGAGCATATTGTTTTGTTAATATATATAATTTTATTCCAATAAAAAAATTAGTAAAAAATAAAAAAGGTATATATGGGTAAAAAAATACATCAGTTTTTGGAAAAGCATTCTAAAGCAATCTGAAAAGCTTCCATATGCTTGGTGTATCCGAAAGCTTTGCAAACGGCTCTGTCATTGCAGCTATAGCTCAGGAATGCGCTCATTTACGTGGGATGACTTTCTCATCTAGATTTTAGTGTGTGTGTGTGTGTGTGTGTGTGTGTGTGTGTGTAGGCTCAGGAACACCTTCTACCATTTTTTAGGCCTGGAACACACTAACTAGGCCAGACTGGCTGGGATTACAAGCATATGTCACACACCAGTTTTAAGTAGGTTCTGGAAATCAAACTCAGGTCTTCATGCTTGTGAGGAAGGGCTTTAACTGAACTCACTCCCTCGTCATCTAGATTATTTTCTGATCATCTCACTCTGTGTCCCCTGTCCCCGCATGCTGCTTGACATACAGAAGACACTCATTAAATTAACATATCTAACAAGTAGCATATAAAAATGCTCTTTAGGAGTAGCTTTTATGGGTGAAGTAGGGGCACATTATTTAACAGAAAGAATTCATTATGGCCTTCGAATAGGGTGAGTAGAATGTTAATCAGGCTTAAACAGAATTTAGATATGCATGAGATTTATCTTTTGGCCTACTTTTTCCTCAGAGTGATCCCGTGACCCAAAGTGTCTAATTTATACAGTATTACATCCAAGACTCATTTACCCAGGAAAATTTCTCAGCTCTAAGAGAATACGTGTTAAGTCATTTCAAAGCAGTTTTTATAACATGTATATAGATTTTTTTAAAAATTTAGTTGGCATACAGAGATTTTGGTTTCATTCATTGATAATCTTTTAAAAGAAATCTCACCTGGCAATACCCAAGCATGATGGGTGTACTTCGCACACAGATGATAGGTTTGTCCATAGTTATTCTGGGACGAAGGGTCTTTCTAGAGCCCCTCAATTCATGACCTATAGATACCTCCTCTGCCTCAAGTTTTAACTGGGGCCATAAAAAAGCAGACTTTGAAAGAAAAGCAAACATTTAAAAAAAGAGACCAACACTCCTTCAGGCCATCATCAAACCCCTCCTGGTTCCATGTCATCATAAAGGCCTTCCCCCATCTGCTTTGGGTGTCGATTCGATGTAGAATCCTAGGATGGTTTTAACGCCACTTGAATTTGGCTCCAAGTCAGTGCCTTGTTCCTATTCTGAAACAACGGAGAAACCTGCAATATCCAGTGATATGGGAGGCAGTGCTGCTGGCTGGAGGCCACCGATGCATTTTATGACTCTGAATGAATTTCTTGGTTTCTCAATGATCCAATTTGATTCAATCCAATTTAGTTAAATAAGACAGATTGATCTCACAGTGAATTTGGTGCTCAGTTAGGCACCGCAGAGAACATACAGTTATTCTTTTGTTCGTTCATTTATTTATTCAACACTACATATGTATTGTATGCTGATTATATTACATCAGGCATTGTGGGAAAAGCTAGAGAAAAGGTAAGGAACGCACACTGCTCTCAAGAGGCGCTTTGGAGAGCCCAGTAAATAAAAAGACAACTCGTGCTGTGTGGATAAATGCTAGCCAGGAGGAAGGTTCTCATACATCGAGGGTTTTAATGACTCCTTAGAGAGCCAAGGTTTGGTTTTGTCATAAGAAATGGTAAATTTGCTAGAACTGTTTTTTAAGCATTCACTATCTTAGAGGAGATCATACCAACCAAATCTTCTAGTTATCACATGAATATAAATTACGCGGGCATCGTAATGAATTTCCTAAACAAATATTTGGTTTTTAATAAATCAAAGTAAATAAAAACTAAGTACTATCTCAAAGCCCTGTGATATGGCTCATTAAAAGCCACACCACTGAGTGTTCCAATGTCGTTGGATTGTAAAAAGAAATGTCCTGTTTTAACAGAGTAAGTTAATTCATACTTGGGAAATTTATTCGGCCTCATTGACATTCACCTTCTGATGTTTGCTCCTGAGAAATGAAATCCATGTCTCCTTTGGACGCACAGACCAAACACAAGGAGCATATTTTAGATTCACTTGCGGTGTCTTGGCAAATCTCAGTGAAGCTTTGGAAATTGGAGTGACTTGGAATGGTTCCCACAATCCTGCGAGTTTCCGCTGCTGGCGACAGAAGAGTCACAAAAGGAAACCGTAGGAAAGACGGTGAAGAGGTGAAATTAGGCTGTAAACACTCTTGCAGATAGGAGAGTTCCAGTATTCTTCCTGTAAAATCAGAAAAAAAAATAATATATATATAACCTCTGAGCCATCTCTCCAGCCCTCTCCCTTTATTTCTTAAGCAGATTTTAACTCATCAATGACAACACTTTGTGTGTACACAAGTATATATATATATATATATATATATATATATATATATATATATATATATTCCATTCAAGCATTTTTTTAAAACTTGTCAGCATTCCCTATTAATTTTCAGAGAACAGATATCCATGTAGGGAAGAGGTTAGAAATGCTAACGTTTTAGCCATTTTCTGTTCTAGAAAAATTTTAAACCAGTCTAGGTTCTTCTGAATCCATCCACCCTAAAATAGTCAACTGAATGGTTTGAACAAAGGGTTTAAAATATTGAACAGTATTTCTGCTTTCATTTTCTGAGGGCTACTATAACAAACGAGCACAGCCTTGGTGGTTTAAAACAAGAGAAAGTCATTCTCACACTGTTCTGAAGGTCAGAAGTTCAATATCAATGTCCAGATGGCGTTCCACAGGAAGGATCTAGGGAAGAACCTCTTTTACAACTTCTGCCAACTGCTAGCATTCCTCGGTTGATGGCCTGTCACTTCAGTCCCTGCAGTTACAGTGACTTTTCTGTTTTCTACTTTCCTGGCTGTGTCAAAGCTCTGCCTCTTTCCCAAAAGAATATTTGTGATTGGTACCATCCAAGGCTCAGGGTCCATTGCAGAAGAAGTGGCAGAAAGAATGTAAGAGCCAAAGGAAGGGGAGGACTGCTCACAATGCTGTCTTCCAGGCACAAAATGCCCTTGATATTCATGACCTCACGGTACCTGACACTTACCTACACAAGACCTTCATAATAGAAGGAAAAGAGGATGATCTCAAAATAAAAGGGAGACTAATTAGAATAGGGAAAGGATTTGATGGAGGATGGATATGAGAGCAGGAGAATGGAGGTGGGATTTATCATGGCCTATTGTCTATACTTAATGGAAAAGTTAAGTAAAAAAACTGCTGAGTGTTGTGGTGGCGCACGCCTTTAATCCCAGCACTCAGGAGGCAGAAGTAGGAGGATCACTATGAGTTCTAGGCCAGCCTGAGACTACAGAGTGAATTCCAGGTCAGCCTGGCCTTGAGCAAGACCCTACCTCAAAAAATCCAAAAAGGGGTACTGGAGAGATAGCTCAGCAGTTAAAGCAAATCCTAATGACTGGAGTTTGATTCCCCAGTACCCACATAAAGCCAGATATACAAAAGGGGTGCATTCATCTGGAGTTCATTTGCAATGGTAGGGGGCCCTAGTGTGCCCATTCTCTCTTTCTCTCTCTCTCTCTCTCCCTCTCTCTCCTAATTTAAAGTCAAAAAAGAATATTTGTGATTGAATTTAAACATAATTCAGGATAATCTTGTCTCAGAATCATCAACTTAATCCCATCTATAAACTCTTTTTCCTTCTAAGGTGACATTTGCAGAGTCTAAGAAGTATCACCTATTATCTATTATTCAGCCTATGAGAAACTCTAAAGATGAAATTTATGAAGCTGATTATTATGAGTAAGAACCTCCATGTCTTCCCAATGCCAGGGTCTCCTGCCACTGCAAGCAAACTCCAGACACATGTGCCACTTTGTGCATCTGGCTTTACATGGGTACTGGGGACTCGAACCCCAAGCAAGAACCTTAAACTGCTGAGCCATCTGTCCAGACCCCATAATTTCTATTTTTGAAAACAAATATAGGATATGGAAATGCTGCTATTATAAGACCATTGAGTCTGAAAACAAAAGACCAAAACCTGTGATGCTCTATGAGGCACAAACAGGATTCTGGGACAGTCTGTACCATCTGGAGGATAGCTCAGTTTCCTCAGCAGTGAAATACTAACTCTGGGTTCTGCTAGCCTTGTGGAGCTATAGCAGCATCATGAGTGGTATTTTATATATGAAAACAATATGACATTTGTATGAATGTATGTACACTATTTAAAACATAAATCCATGTTTCAAATGAAAAATTTAATACTTCATCCATCACTGAGGATACAATGATCTGTGATTTCATTGACATTAATGATTAATATTCAGCATATAATGGAGAATCTCTATTTAGCAGTAATAATTAATTAAAAGAAACAGGTAACCTATCTTTCAGCAATTCCCACTCTGCCAGTCACTTGTTACCAAGAAAGCACCAGGCATAGCTAATCTCATTTTCTGTGGTCCCTTTAGTAACTCCCTCATAAAAACAGGAGTAAAATATAGCTTAGAATGTTCAAACTAGTGACTGATATCAAAGCATTTATTTTATATATTTATTTATTTTGTTTTGTTTGAGATAGGGTCTCAGGCTGACCTGGAATTCACTATGTAGTCTCAGGCTGGCCTCAAACTCATGAGGATCCTCCTACCTCTACCTTCCAAGTGTTGGAATTAAAGGTATGTGCTACCACACCCAGCTCAAAACTTCTTTAATTGATGGCTTTTGTATTTTAGTAGTAATCCCTTAAATGTTTAATTATTAGTGATTATATTATCATTTAATAACTTATCTATGCATTTCCTGGCCTACTATTTTTGAAATTATTTATGGAATTCACATGTAATTCCCAAGTATAAATAAATTTCAAAATTGAGTTGCTGGGAAGGTTTTTTGGGGGGGATAAAATTTTACTGAAATATACAATTTTATTATGTCTAATACATTTGTGATCAAAGTTGTAATCAAGTTGTAACTGTAATTCAGCATTCCTGTCCAAGGAAGGAGATGGAAGCCCACCATCTGATGGAACTCTATAATTTATAGCTTTTTAAATATTACTAAAACATATGAAAAACACATTTCTTGCCATCTTTCCATTTTCCTCACTGGCACTTTCATCTTATGAAATTTTCAACTGCTAGAATTTATATTGCTAAGAGAAGACCTGGAAGGGAGATAGAATTTTATGGTTAATTTTGCATTCATTCTATTCAATAAGTGACCAGCTGGGCTCTCCAGAATTGAAGATATATCCTCTATATTTGGCTATCGGGTCATTTTATGTTGGTTTTAACCCTCAGTTTTAAATAATTCAATTGAAAAAGAAATAGAGGATATGGCCTTCCTTGATATAATTTTAAGAAGTAAATAATTCTACCCAATCATTTTTGTCATCAGGTGGGCTTCATAAATAAGGGTTTATGAATTAACTACCTCCATTAATATTCCAAGGAGCCAGACATCTATGTGCTCACTCTCAGAGATGGAAATGCACACCAGAATTACTTCGGTACTAAGCCTGAAGCCTCTCAGAGGAAGTATACAGAATACTAAATAGACAGGAAAAATTTAGGACAAATGTCCAAGTCAGTTATTTCCTTTTTTAAAAAATGAACACTTTTATTGATTTTAATTATTGCTATATATGTGCTAAAGGCTTTAAACATAACCTCTTCTTTTTCATTATGATTCCAATTCGGGGAGATTTATTGTAAGAAACAACACTATATATGTACAGCCAGACAGCTTATTTCATGTGGATATTTAATGTCATGCTGGGTTTTTTCCTTTACTTTTTTTTTTTTAAGCAGAGTTTTCCATGAAAAGGAGTCTGAACTGAAATTCCCTCTGTGACTCTGTGGCTTCCTGCCTCAGCCTCCTGAGTGCTGGGACTAAAGTCGTGGCACCAGCACACTGACCTCAGATGATGATGTCCTTAAAGCATTGTGAGGCTTTTCCATAGTACTCGGGGTGAGCCTGAAATGTTTGTAGGCTAGAGTGACCTGCACGCCATCCCTCTCTTCCTCATGTAAGGTCTGCCTTCAATGGACAAGGCCAGGGATGACCATCAGAAATGGATCATAGCACCCAGGTGTGGTGGCTCATTCCTAAAATCCCAGAACTCAGAGGTGTAGACGGGACAATCATTGTGGATTTCAGGTCAGCCTATACTACACAGTGACCTCCCATCTAATATGGAGTGCTAGACCATAGACCCTGCCTCTAGGAAGCCAGAGAACAGATCATACCAACACTCATCAGGGCACTTTTAGGGCTTTCTGCTCTGTAGTGGGCCATGTGTGCGCAGGGCACTCTTGCTTGAGGTTAGGGCAGCTCATTTTCACTCACTGCTGAGGAAGGGAGCCCCATGGCAGGCCTGGTGAAGATTCCCTAGGTGGCGATGCCCTGGGCACAGGGTCTGCTATCTGCAGTCCTGTGGCAGCATGGATATGTACCAAGATGAATGACGTCAGTAATAGAAAAATTGAAACGAAGTACATGATGACTGAGACAGGTCTAATTACAATTCATCAACTGGAAAAAGTAAGAACATGGGATAGACATTTTCAGTTATGAATTACATATGATATTAGGGAAGAAAACAGTGAAATGGATATGTTAAAATGTTTCTGAGTGGACTGGAATGTGACTCAGATATGTGACAAGAGGTGAGCCAGCTTCCTGCTCATGCATAAGGAAACTTTCCCTTGAAACTCTAAGCCTGATGGGCAGGATAGATGGCTCAGTGCCTGCCTGCAGAGCCCAACAACCCAAGTTCAGTTCCCCAGTACCCACTTAAAGACAGATGCACAACGTGGCACATGCATCTAGCGCTTGTTTGCAGCAGCTGGAGACTCTTGTATACTCATTTTCTCTGTCTTTTCTATCTCTCTCTGCTTGCAAATAAATAAAAAAAAATTTTAAACTGTAAGCCTGAAATAAACCTTTTTCTTCCTTAGCCGATTCTAGTCAGGTGTTTTGTCCCAGCAATGAGAAGATAACTGTAACGCACTCCAAATTAAGAAACAAGATTTCTGAAGCATTCTATCACCTTGCCTGTAACTATAGCACAGTTTTAAAAATATACATAAATAGAATATAAATACATATTCTTTTGGGGTTTACTTTTCTGCAATTAATCTGTTTGTATTATTAACTTCTACAGCTGTAGTTAATTTTTTTAATATTTAGTCATTTTCAAGCAGAGAGAGAGAGACAGAAAGAGAGAGCATGCATCAGGGCCACCACCTTGTGGGTCTGGCTTATGTGAGTCCTGGGGAATTGAACCCAGGGTCTTAGGCACTGGAGGCAAGTGCCTTAACTGCTGAGCCATTGCTCCAGCCCCCTGGAGTTAATTTTTGTCATGTTTGTGTGAATGAATGTAGCATCGTCTATTCATCCTTCTGATGGTGAACGCTTGGGTTGTTTCCAGTTTTTGCTGTTCTAAGTAGTGCTGCTGTGAACTGTAGCTCTCATGCATTGCTGGAGGGAATGGAAACTAGTCCATCTCCATGAGGAGTAGACTTTCATTTTTATCTATATATTGCTTACCATACGGCTCCAAAATGTCACTCCTAGAGACTTACCCGAGAGAAATAAAAATATATCCACACAATAAGATGTTTCTATTTTACCTGTACATGAATTTTTATGAAACTTTCTAGATTTATCAGCATCAAGAACAAGAAACAACACAAACAACACAAGAACAAGAAACAACACATTTCTAACAAATAGTGAATACCAAAACATCTCTTGACTTGTACTGGAATATCAAACATCAACAGAGAGATGAAAGTATAAGGTCCACGCTTGAGTCTCGACAGCATTGTACTGTGTTCAAATAAGCCAGACACACAGGGCTAGAGAGATGGCTCAGCGGTTAAAGCGCTTGCTTGCCTGACAGCTGTGGGATTGATTCCGCAATACACACATAAAGCCAGCTGTGCAAAGTGGTGTGTGCATCTGGAGTTTATTTGTAGCAGCAAGAGGCCCTGCTGTTCTCTCTCTCTCTCCTCTCTCTCTCTATCTATCTCTATCTCTCCTCTGCTGTCTTTCTCTCTGTGTTTGCAAATAAATAAATAAGCCAGGACTGGAGAGATGGTGCAGAGTTTAGGGCACTTGCCTGCAACACCTAACAAGGGTTCAATTCCCCATGTAAAGCCAGGTGCACAAAGTGGTCCATGCATCTGGAATCTATTTGCAGAGGCTGGAGGCCCTGGCCCACCCATTCTGTCTCTCTTTTATAGCTCTCTTCTTGCAAGTAAATAATAAATATTTTTTAAAAATTAAAAAAGAGACACTGTGTCTTGTATCCTAGGCTGACCTCATATTTAGTATGTAGCTGAGGATGACCTTGAACTTCTGACCCTCCTGCTTCAACCTCCCCAGTCCTAAGGTTACATACCTGGACCACCACACCCAGTTTATTGGGAGCTAGGGATCCACCTCAGGGCTATGTGTATGCCAGGCAAGCACTGTGCCAGCTGTACCACATCACCCCCACCCCCAAATTTTTTAATGTGATTAAAAAGTCAATTGTTTCTAGAAATACTTCATCATTATTGAATATTCAATAGCACAATGCATCAATTTAAAAGTATTTGTGAGGATAGAAAGCATATGGCTTAGCTGCCTACTTTACCAATGTTCATTAATATACGCTGCCTTTGGCCACAGATCTGTCTTTAATAACTGGCCCAAACTCAGAAGCAGTGTCAATTTAAATAGCAAAAACTCAAGTATATTTTCACTTGGGGACAATAGTTGAAGTCTCTGGTAATATTGAATGAGAAAGAAAGAAACAGACATGAAAATGTCATGTTGGGCATGGGTGATATATATATACCTGTGACATTGACCAGATCAGGAATCAAGAAGTCCGCATATAGATTGATTCACAGGACGTTTGGGAAAACCCAGTTAAATGTTGGGGACAGGGTACAAAGTTTTGTGTCATTTTAACTTTCTACAGCAGTATGTGTGAAGCATGTTTGAGATGTTAAGAATGACTCTGCTCCTGTGACGACAGAACAGGGCTGGGAGCAAGTGGCATGGGGTATAATAAGCAGGGTGGAGAGATTTATATGAATGAAGGTTTTGTTAAAAATCGAACAAGAAAAGTCACCTTTTTCTATAAAAAATTTAAAAAGGGGGGTGGAGAGCTTGCTCAGTGATTAAAGCACTTCCCTGCAATGCCTAACGACCTGGGTTCAGTTCCCCAGTACCCACATAAAGCCAGATTCACAAAGTAGTGCATGCATCTGGAGTTCATTTGCAGTGGCTAAAGGCCCTGGTGTACCCATTCCCAATTCCTTCTCTCTCTCTCTCTCTCTCTCTCTCTCTCTCTCTCTCTCTCTCTCTCTCTCTCTCTCTCTCATTATAAATAAATAAATAAATAAAATATTTTTAAATGGCATACTAAGAAAGCATTTATCACCCACCCCATACACAGACAATGGGGGCTGCAGCTAGAAAGCACACCTAACAAGAATGACTAATATTTATTACAACTTAATAAATTTGCCAATAAGCAATGAACACCAATATACATCTGTGCATTTTTCTCAGCACATATTGTCTAACATATACACAGAACAACAGCATATCTGCCTGTATCCATTTTAAAACTAATGATTCAGAATTTCCAGCGATGTCTTGCGACATTTCTTCTGCTTTTTGAACATTTTCAGAATAGTCCATCTGGAGAATGATGACTCACCACCATGAATGATGTGGGTTTTTTTTTTTTCTCCTTTCTTCGTGCTGGGCATGGAAACTAGAGCTTTCAAGATGCTAAGCATGTGCTACGCTACTGAAGACAACCCCAGTCCCTGAGTTGAAATATTTAAAAACTTAGAATGAGTTGTGTGTAAAGCTTGATCATGTAAATATGCATAGTTATTATTAATTTTTTTTAAAATTATGAGCCAGGTGCACAGATGAGGACCTCTACTCCCAGGACTTGGGATGCTAAGATAGGAGAATCATTTGAGCCTAAAAGTCTGATATCAGTTCAGAAAACATGGCAAGACCCCATCTCAAAAAATAATAAATAAATAATAATACTGGGGCTAACTAAATAAATGTTTATACTGTTTATATAAATAAATATAAATAAGAAGAAAATAAGTCCATAAGAAAATAAAGTGCCCATTTTGAGAGCAAGGGTAACACTTTCTTTTTTTTTTGGTTTTTCGAGGTAGGGTCTCACTCTAGTCCAGGCTGACCTGAAATTCACTATGTAGTCTCAGGGTGGCCTCAAACTCACGGTAATCCCGCTACATCTGCCTCCCGAGTGCCGGGATTAAAGGCGTGTGCCAACACGCCCGGCTAAGGGTAACATTTTCATTTATTGAAGTTACCCTGGATACAAAATTTTCGTCCTAGTGCCTACTTAGTAAAATATTACTTCACATCATTTAATGTGCAACATTAAGTAACCACTGCAATATGTCATCAAATATAATTAGCAAAAATATTTTTATCTGGCTATTTAGCATTACATGTATGCAACAATAAATATTCATTGCAGCAAGTTTTTGAATCTAAATTTTTCTCAGATTTTAATAAATTCATATGATTTATATTGAATGACAGAACGCAGCATTTTCTTTTTACTTTTTCTTCATATTAAATCTAAAGAGCACAACTGTTATCCAAACATCCACATTAACACGATTTCAAACCCCTTTTTTTTCTTTGTTCTTTGTTTTTTCAAGGTAGGGTCTCGCTCTAACCCAGGCTGACCTGTAACTCACTCTGTAGTCCCAGACTGGCCTTAAACAATGAACCTCCTACCTCTGCCTCCCAAGTGCTGAGATTAAAGGCACGCACCACCACCCTTGGCTCAAATCTTTTAATAATACAGAACAGTAGCTTAAAGTACCTGTCTTTATTTTCCTAACCTGAAGTTTCAGCAATCACATAACAATTCTCTGACATACTCACAGAGTTCATTTTGTTCAATTTTTTCTGGTCACCTGCTTACATCTGGACTCATCTTATTTTCATTGTATTTTTAAAATATCTATATCTAAATTACTCTTATTTGTCCAAAGGCAGTAGTAATAATTTGCATAACATTGTTACGATGGAAGGAATTCTATGATTTTTAACATAATAGATGTCACTTTCTTTATTGAATAATTCCAGAATGTAAAAGCATATGTATACAGACAATTGTTTTGAAGGAAGGAAACTGATTCCAAGAGCAAAATCATGTGACCAGATGATCGTAAACTCACTGCTTAAAATCTCTATGACAGATTTTAAATATTCCTTTTCATTTTTATGTATGTAAAAACAATTAAGCGCCATGAGTAAGATTGCTATGTAAGAGTCAGCTAAAACAGCAGTCTCGTTTCACCTGCTTAGTTTTTCATTGAGTTTCAACTCATGTAAAGAGATCATTTCTGTAGCTAGAAGCTGACAGTTTTCAAAAACTACAAAAGAAGGGCTAGAGTACAATCACATGCTTACCTTTTAGTGTCTGGAAATATTCTGGCAAAATTAAAATAAATGTGATCGCTATGACCACAAGTAATTGAAGGAGAGCTGTCTTGGCCATAACCATCCACATGACATAGATGTGCTCCCCTTCGGTGCTTCCTGCTTCAAGTTAAGTTAATGCAATTCACCTCATAGTTCCTTCTACATAAGACTTTTAAAAAGAGAGAGAAAGAGAGAGTCCCTGAACTGAGACTTCTTTATTTTGAGTCACTTTCTATTAAGAAAACTATCTTTTTAAAAATATTTACTTATTTATTTATTTATTTATTTATTTATTTATTTATTTATTTATTTATTTATTTATTTATTTGCAAGCAGCCAAACAGACAGAAAGAGAATGGGCACATCAGGACCTGAAGCCACTGTAAACAAACTCGAGATGCACGTGCTACTTTGTACCTCTGGCTCTACTCAGGTACTGGGGAATTGAACCCCAGTCATTAGGCTTTGCAGGTAAGCACCTTAACCACTGAGCAATCTCTCCAGCCCTAAGAAAACTGTCTTTTAATAAATACCTCAAACTATCTTCTAAACAAGAAAGGTGGTCTCAAGACCACGATAGAATTTGGAGCTGTGTGGGAGTCAACGCATGCCCGAAACATACAACAAACAAGAATGCTAGATGTCAGTAATGCCCAGTCTGATGGGCATCATTCGGTCGTTATGTGCTAAATGATTGTTGAACCTTCTTAGGTGTGTTGGATTTCAGTGTTTAAGAAAACAGGGTCTAGAAAACAGTATAATTGTAAAATGTATCCATCATTAAAGACTTAGGAAAACGTGTGGTTCCTTCACTACACTGTGATCGTGGGACACATAATCTCATGGAAAAAATAAACTGTTAAATAAAATTGGAGAAATATCTCTGACCTGGCTCAATAGAGAGGACCTGATGAACAATGGAGGGGGCACCCAATATTCAGCACACTCCTCCTTTCTCTCCCTATTCTTCCCCCCACCCCAGTCAAGCACATGGGGCACAGCAATGACACACACATGTGCGTACACCACACACAGGCTTCAGGAAAGAGAAGGCATAGGATGGGAAGAGATGAGGGGTTTCTGGACAGGTTGGGGGAGAGACAGAATGTAGGGGATAGGAGGGGAGAGGGGTAGGAGAAGGGAGGGAGGTCAGGGAATTACACACAAAAAGACAGTGTTAAGAATCAGTTCCATGGAAACCCTCACTCTGAGTAGCATTCTACAAGATATAACTACCAATAAAGGGGCGGGGGGGGGGGGACAGGCTGGACAGAAGGTGGAAAAATCTTAACCTTACAACCACGGACTCTGGCTGGTAAATCCAAGACCCAAAGTTGGGTTACCCCCACGGTAAGCTTTTCGCCAGGGAGACCCATGAGGCACCCAAAATAGTTCAGGCCATTGCCAAAACACTTGATTCTCTGCCAGAGCTAAAAGATAAGACTCTATTGCTGAAGACACCATGGGCTTTGGTCACAGGATGTCGGAATACCATGCTGGAACTAAAAAGGAAACTAGCTCCCTCCAACTAACCTTCATAATGCTGGCCCTCACAGTGCTGGAGAGCTCTGTGGGAGGCGCTGGAGGACAGCAGTCACCAACAGCACAAAGAAGCAGGGGACCCTGAAGACTTTGAAATCAGCCAGCCAGACAAGAGGTACACTTGTGCAATAGTGGCACGCAGCCTCTGCAGGTAACCAACTGTTCTCTGATTGAACATGTCGCCCACTCAGTGGGAGAGAACTCATATCTGGTATTAGCAACCAAGTCAGAGTCCCATGGTCAGGAAAGAGTGGATTGGCACACCAAAAATCTCCTTTGCACATCCCCTTTAACCTAAATTGCTCTCACTCATGGTTGGAAAATCTGTTTTATTTTACAGATGGCAGAGAAGAGAGCCTAGATCCATCAATAAGATAAGAAGATAGCCGACTGCCCACTATGAGACTTTCCTCTCTACCACATCTGCCAGGGCCCAGGAGAAATTGAAGAGGAAATAAAGTCATGAATACTGCTCTTATTGCTAGTCACCCCAGGGTGGTGATGACAGATATTTAGAATAATCAAAACCTATGAAAGCAGAAATCCAAAATAGCAGAAAACCTATGAAAGCTACAGAGAACTCAAAACTAAATCAGACTGCCAACAAGCCTGCCATGGCTCAGGGAACATTGTGGAAGAGGGGGGCAGAAAGATTGTAAGAGCCCAGAGTGGGTAGGAATACCCTGAGGCATGGTCCCCCCTATCCCGTAGGGACTGACTAAGCCCTTCATGACCTCACAGTGATTACCCTAACCCTACTGAGGAGGGCCCAAGGGTAACGGGAGTTGGGGCAAGGGGATAATTGTGTATAACCTGTTATAATACACACACACACACACACACACACACACACACACACACACACACACACACACACACACACACTACAACATAATTTTTTAAAAAGCACACCAGCTGGCAAGCAAGCCTTTGACACACGAGCCTACAAGGGACATTTTTAGATTCAAATCAGGATAATATGCACACACACACACACACACACACACACACACACACACACACAAACAGAGAGAGAGAGAGAGAGAGAGAGAGAGAGAGAGAGAGAGAAACACCACTGTCTACCACCATGACCTCCACCCTGCTCCCTACTACTCTGACCTCAGGCTGACTACCACATTCATAGACACTGGAAAGACTGTTTTCTTGAAAGGCTCTTTGTCCAGGCTGGGATCATATGCTCTGCACCTGGCTTCTCTGGTCCTGTCCAGATGGTGGGTTTCAGGAGAGCAACAGAAGGCCTGTAAATCCCAGACCGCAGCCCGGCTGTTCTGAGGATATATGGGATCAGAATCTCACAGCCAGCCTGTGCTTGCGAGAGCGCAGCATGATATCTCTGACTTAGCAAAGCTTGAGAAAATGAAAATAGCTCAGGAATTCCATCTTGTCTAGAATTGTTCTTCTATATTGCTAATCCTGTTGTTATAACTACTTTTAATCATTCTGTCTACACTTGCTAACTGCTTGATTCAGCAGAAGAGCCAATGACAAGTTCCAAATATTTACTGGGTCTTTGGTATCTTTCAAGATTTAATGGCAAAAGGCTTAAAAAATGGGTCAAAATGTCTTTTCTGTCACTAAGATGTTTTACAACAGAAAGTGTGAAATGGATAAAATGTTATT
Source organism: Zapus hudsonius (assembly GCA_004024765.1). Classification (NCBI taxonomy): domain Eukaryota; kingdom Metazoa; phylum Chordata; class Mammalia; order Rodentia; family Dipodidae; genus Zapus; species Zapus hudsonius. Next base: position 10,342 of record PVHP010018436.1, on the reverse strand, counting down.
ATTAAACCTTACGTTTCAAATCCCAGAAATTCCTAAAATTTAAGAATTAAGCTACAGTTTCCTATAAGTAACCAAACTTAAAATGATAAAACCTCAGAAAGAAACATAGGCATGCTAAGCCTGAATCAATTTCATGTTTATTACATTTTGAAGATAGAACTGAAGCTATAGAAAAGTTGGAAAGATGAACAAACTTGAAATGCAAACTATAAGTGGTGTTTAAGGCACTTTCTCAACATTGTTGTTTGTTATTTGACTTTATAGACTATAAAGTCAGAGTTGTAATAGAAACGCTAAGCCTTTCCATGTTGGAATTTAAAGTTCATGTTTACTTTAAGGAATTGCAGGAAGCTATAGGGCCTCCCAGAACCTGAGACTGGATAAGGTTCTACCTGCTTACCTCAATGTTGTTTTTATGCTATCTGTGTTTTCCTCTCTCTTAATTTCTGTTACCTGTACCCATTCCCCCTTCATCACCCAAACATAAAGCACTGTAGAAGTTACCTTTAAAGCATTCTTTCAATTTATAATGGTTAGTGGATGGATTATATTTTATTTTACCATATTCTAATTTTATCATTTAAACATTTATTTATTTTTGTTTTGTGAGGTAGGGTCTCACTCTAGCCCAGGCTGACCTGGAATTCACTACATAGTCTCAGGCTGGCCTCGAACTCACGGCAATCCTCCTACCTCTGCCTCCTGAGTGCTGGGATTACAGGTGGCACCACGCCCTGCTAAACTTTTATATCTAGCATCAGAGTGTGAACATTCACATATATAAATCTTTGAGTTCACTTATAGAACGGAATGACTAAGACAAATATTTTTGAAATTGTTCATTCATATAGCCAAAGTCTTCCAAAAAAAACTGTGTGAACATACTGTGAACTAAAATGTTTCCTAGCTGGAGAGATGATTCAGCAACTAAGTGTACTTTCTTCACCACAATGAGCATCTGAGGGGGCCTGAGATTGTCCAAGTTCAAATTTCCAGATCTCACAGAACTACTCAAGAAACCTCACTACCCCAAGAAAGCCAAATCTCAGTGCCTCTTTCTGTACCTAACAGAGTATTTACCTAACATACACGAGGCCCTGGGGTTTATCCCAGAACCATTAAAAGCAAAACAAAAGAATTTATTATAATTTATTCTTTTATGAATTGTCTGTTCATGCATTGAACATTTATATACTTACTGTTGACTTACAGGTCTTTTTTCTACTGGGAACATGCATCTTTGTTATTTTATGTTCAAACACTTTCACCAAATTGTTACTTGCCTTTTCATTGTGTATATGGTGAGAGTTTTTAATTACCTACCTCTCTTGTGCCAGCTTATAAAATATTATAGGTTGTGTACCTTGAAGTTTTATGCTGAGAAACAAAATTCTTTGCCATTGTATTTACTGTTAGATTTCAAGAAAGCTGCCTCTCCTGTCCAATCCCTCCCAACGGGTGTGCCCAGGGCCAGATAATCCCTGTCTGCAGTTAAGAAAGCTGATCTAACCCTACCAACCTACTGTAGGCTAATAGCTGAGATCCTGGCAAGAGAGGAGCCACCATAGTCATATCGTGGAGGATCCATATGGAACCCCACAGAGAATGATGGGATGAACAATGGGACCCACAGCCACAACCATTAAATCAACACAGGATAAGCCAGTGAGACAGAAACCAATGATTTTTGACACAAAGACCCCTAAGCTCACAACAATAAAGCAGCCTTAATACTCACCCACCACGACTCAGGGAACTGAGCGGAAGAGGGGGTGGAAAGATTGTGAGAGCCGTGGTGGGGGAGACTGTCCGGAGGCATGGCACCCATCAGTAACAACATACTAGGGCCAGGAGAGCCTGGCTGAATACTAGGCTATCCATGGTCCCCTGTCACAAGGACTGATCCAGACAACCCACGGAGGAGGATATCCAGCTGCTTGGGGATGGGGGAGGGGGGCCAGAGAATTGGGGATAACAACTCATTGTTTGCCCACTAAATAATGTAACTCATTATGGACAATAAAAAATAAAAAAAAAAAACAAAACAAAAGAAAAGAAAGCTGACTAAACTTTACTTCCCAAGGACCTAGATTAGAAATAGGCCTCCTCCCAGCCACCTGGGGCCCTGGGTGGGAATGTGCCAATCCAAGGAGCACTTCCCTGAGGCAGGCACATGAAATGTCCCTAAAAATCCAGAAACAGACACCAAGCCTTCATACCAAAAGTGTGACCATCTCCCTAACAAGGGGGGCATCTGACCCTGTCATGACGTGCTAAGACTTGACAATAGTCTAATGGCTCACATTTCTATAGTTAGGGTTCTCAATTTTTAACGCATCGTCTCAAACAGTAGATTATAAACCGAGAATCTCGAAATAGCCACTGGCCACCAGTGTGCAGCTACTCAGCATGAACTTCTCTCTCCTCCCTCAATAAAGAAATAAGGTCAGTGATCTAAAACCCCAGAGGAGCCCGATGTGGTGGCCTGTGACTTTTATCCCAGCACTTGGAAGTCAGAAGTAGTGATGGAGATTTGGGGGTTCAGGAGGAGTACCCCAGATTTATGAGCTCCAGTTTGGGTTCTGTCCTAACTTTGATAAAGAACAAAGATGGATTCAAGAAACATAAATTAGGAATGATTAAGTTTATTTGGGGAGATATCACAAATTGTGGAGTTTATGGAAGGGATAGTGGGGTCTAGGAAGGGAGTCTAGAACATGTTTTCTCATGTGGAAAACACTATAGTTGACAAGGCTTATTAAAGAAAAATTGAAGTTTTAGGAAAAAACTGAAGTAAAGCTCAAGCAATGGAAAGTAGTTCATCATTGAAAAGAAATGGAGGCATTTAGAGAGAGGTCAGAGCCACGAGCAGGTAGAAAATAGAGCTTAGTGTACACGTGGAGAGACTTAGCAGGAGCGCTCGTGGTGTCTGCCTGCCGTGGAGGGAGACACAGCGGGGTTTTTTTGGAGAGAAAAGCCAAGCCTGGTGTTAGTGTGGGTTGCTTTTTCAAAAGTGACTATTAGACCTAATGACGGGTCTGTAATCTTGCAGTGGCTTTGCAGTGACTTCTTGTGCCCACAAACGCTTCCAGGAAGGGTATTGTGGGTGATAGGCAAGCCGTGCTGTTCACTACCTCATATTGTGCTTTTTGGGCCCCATGTTATTTTTCTTAGTCCTAATATTATGTGTTTGTAGTTTTTGAAATGAAACCAGAACAGATGAAATTTGTATAAGGAAAGAACATTCTTACATAGATGCAAAAGAAAGAATTAAACTCAGCCAGTGCCATTGTTTGTGATTCTGAAAGGAGTGAGTGTGCTAATGACAGCGAAAGAGTGTTGTGCCTAACCCAGGAGGCAGGAAAGAAAGACCACGGGAAGGAAGCAGTTATACCTATGGAGGGCTGTTCTGTGTCCTAGGGCCACGTCCTTGAGGTAGACAGATACTTTGCCTACGAACAGTCTGTCTTTCAGAATATATAATGGACATGGTCCTGAAGTACACATTTTGTCATGTTCAAGATCGTTCCTTCATCGTTCCTGCAGTTCTAAACGGTCTGTTCTCCTCCCATGGGGCATCCAATCTAAGCTTTTGGCTCATACTTAGGAGCAGGTATTCTCTGGTGGAGAAGGAGAGAATAGGCCAGCACAGTGAAATGGCTCAACCTAAAGGTGGTATGAGGATTTCGGGTATGTTAGAGACTGGCAGAGCTTGATTAGGCTTTAACCCAGGAGTTAGGATGTCAGCGAGTCATGGTCACTCAAAACTTCCACTGAGTCAGTGGTCTTCAGGTTCTTGTCTTAGGAATTCAAAGAATTGAATTCCACAGTCAATAGAGGGTGAAGTTTGAAAAAAATTATTATAGAATTTAAGAGAAGAAAAGATGGAAGAGACCTGAAAGAAAATAGTGTTCACATGAAGTATATGCAAATATTTATTACATATAGTAATATAGAGATATGCTAATAGCCAATCTCATTCCTCTATCTGAAGAGGTAGGTGGTGAAGACACTGATAAACTTTCTTTCATTTTTCTGAAGGGAAATATAGCTGTATTCTTCACACACAACGAAGACAGCCTTATATCATTTACATTTAAATTTTATGTGGTCATCTATTCGTTTATGAAATAAATGTTTGAATATCTTCATAGGAGCAACCTTTTCCTAGTTGAAACTGTCCCCAGTCTCTTCGCTATGTTCTATGGAAAGATCTTTTTGGAGTCAGAAACAACAGCAACACCGATGGCATTGACTGAACCTTTCCTACGGGCTGAATGTTTTCTATGGTTTAGCATTGTGTTCAGTCCCTCTGCAGCTCTCTGAGGAAGTAGCTATTATCAATCCAACTCCATAAACAAAGAGGATTAGAGACTGCAAGAAGCATGCAAATGATCACTTTCCTGGGTCTAACGCTAAGTTTTCTATCTTCACGACTCAATGAACTCAGTCCAGTTGTGTCGGAGCTCTACTCTGAGCCCATGTAAGAACATTTTTCAGGAAGGATCCCTTATAAAGTAATAAGAGCAGGTACAAATGCAGCCTTTACTCTGTTCCTGGCACTGCATTAGCCCAGGGTTCTCTCTGGAGACACTATTGACATTTCAGTCTGGGTAATTTGGCACTGTAAAGAACTGACTGGAATATTCTAGTGTTCATAGGGGACCAGTAGCAATCCTCTCCTGCCTGGTTTTGACAACAGCAACAAAGTGTTTCTAGACATTGCCATAAGTCTCTGGAGAGTGGGGAGGGGATGATGTCAAAATAGCTCCCAGGTGAAAACCACTGCAGTCAATCAGCATTTCCCTTCTATTAAGTCAGCTACTCCTCACAGCAACCCTATAAAATAGTTATTGTACTCACTTTAGGTCAGTTCTATTTTGGGTAATCTAATCAGCCAGAAAGTGAATTTTAAAGATCACTCATAATCTAAATCGGCCTAATTACTTCTAATTGCATTACTTAGATGAACACATTTTGTAAGGAAAATAATCTCTTTTTAACGAGGACTGTCTGAGTATGGAGAGAGTCCTGGGAAGTCACAATCTCCTCATTCATTTGGCTGTTCATTCAAGAAATATTTACTGAACACTCATGTCGGGCTGCTTTGTGAACCCTGGAGAGTCCGCGGGAAAAGGGTAAAATCCATGTCCTCACTGTCTGGTGAGAATAAGCATCCAGGGAAATATAGGAATCAAAGAAATAATGAAAATAATTATTTTCAGGTAGTTCAGTTCAGTATTCTGACAAAAACTGCCAGGCAAGGTCCAAGGTGAGCCGAGCTGATGGTGGGGGGCAGGGCCCAGGGGGGTTCATGAGGGTATTAATAGTTGCATGGCACTTGGTAAAAGGTGAAACCACAGAGAACAATATATCAGTGGTTGCCAGAGGCTGCAGGTAGCAACAAGAGGCACAGGGGACTTTTTAGGACCATAGAAATGTTCCATGCCTTAATTACACTGGTGATTATGTCAGCCAAGACTCTAGAGCAATATGTAAGTTATAACTCAACTCTCTCTCTCTCTTCTTCTTCTTCCCTCTCCCCTCCCATGTTCTAGAGCCTTTTTGCCATTTCAGAAATTGAGAAAGGAGCTAAGACGGGCATGTAGGAAGGACCTTGAACTTCATAGAGGAGAAATCCGGAAGAGACTCAGAGCTGGTGGCCAGAAGATGACAGAAATGCCTGGTGATCTTTGGTGGCTGTGGGGAGATTGCTGCAGAGCCAGCAGGGCACGAAGGTACACAGGCCTTTCAGCCAGACAAACCTGACATAATCAGCCAGCTCTTCAGAGAACCAGAGAAGGTGCTGGAGCAGTGCTGACCAGAGGGTGTGTGTTTCCTCCCCACAGGGGAGAGGAGATTTTTGCCTGATCTGCCTCCACTGTGTTGAGAATGGTCAGAACTGCCATTCACCCCAGATCGCCCCACTCAGGCCTCCTCAGGGACAGCTAGCCTTCTCATGCCTAGCCTACAAGTGGTTGCTTCATCAACAAGCTAACACCTCCAATCAACTGTGGCTGAAAGGCAAGGTGTGCTTGCTTTCACCATCAAACCCTACGGTACTGGCATAGAGGCCCATGCAGAAGGGCTGAGTCAGGCCTAGCTGGCCAGTGGGAACCCTCAGAAGTAACAACCAGCTTGGAAAGATGTTTCCATCCCTGTCATATTTATTCCTGCCTCTGGCAACAATGTTTCTGGCAACCACTTGGACTATCTTATTAGCTGTGTACATAAGGAAGCAAGAAGTCATGATGCCAGAACTCTTTATGATGCTAGAAAAATAGAACCACCTCTCAGGTCTGAAAGTATCAGATCTCTTAGATACAGGCTCAGATCTAAACCAAAACCCAAACCCAGATGTCACAAGAGCACCCTTCTGAATCTCAATAATCCCATTTCTTGATTTTCTTAGAGACAGACAAGAGGAGAAATTTTCTCCTTTTTAGTACTGAGTAGAATTTCTACGTGTTCAGCACCTTCTAGTCACCCACTGTTTTTGCATGTTAGGTCAGCTGCTTGTTACACAGGCAGAATTCTTCCCCAAGAATTCTGTGCTAAGTATCAACACTGAATATAGAATGCAAGTGTGAACACAGGGTGCACGCGTGTTGAAAAGATGAGCAAAATGGAGGCGAAAGAGGAAGTGTAAAGACGGACAGGAATGCTTTGGTTCACACGTCTTATTATTCATTCTCTTTCCCATACCGAGCAGCATGCTGTCTATGCGCTGGACCTGTTCAGAACATCTGGAAAATGTTGCCAAATGTGTATTCCAGCTGCTAACCTTCAGTGCAGTCACACACCTAAATGTTTAAACTTGTACAGTGATTATGAACTCCATGTCCAAGTATAAGGACTGAGCTGGAGGTTAGAATTTAGATAATGCCCAGCAAAAATTACAATGCACCTCAAAAAATTTAAAGAGTACCCAAATTCTTGTCTACAAAATTAAAGAATTAAAATCATAGACAAACAGACATTAAGGTATAGTGGGAGACTTTATTTAAGGGAACATGGGAGTTACAGAGTTCTCCAGCCACCAGTGTGGGGAGAAAACATGGGAGAGGTTTTTGCAAAATCTCTGCTGGTCAGTCAAACAAGCAGAAGAAGGAAAGATATCAGAGGACCCCCATCATGAGAAGGAAAGGTTCATGTGGGAAAAAAACCCAAGTCCCTCCCCCCCAACCACCACCACCACCATAGCCATTAAGCTGTAGGGCTGGGCTTACCCAAGCTCTGGAATTTCAGAGGTCCTTCTGCTGACCTGCCATGTGAGGAAGAGACAGGATAATCTGTTCAGTGAACATTTGCTGCCCTAGGTGGGCAGGGAGACAGGTTCATACCTGACCAATCACTTTTAGCATCTAGGTTTGAGCTCTAACTAGACACCTTCCACTCAAGGGGAGGGTGTCTATGGAGCTTGCCTGAACCATCACACAAGAACATAAAATAGAAACCAGAATGAGCTCTTCCTGTCTGGTAAACAGAAATCAGGAAGCAATCCATCAGATACAAAGATGCCTCCTGGAACATTTTTAACTCACGAGAAAGCAACATCAATTAACAGATCTTTTTAAATAGTTATTTCTTTAGAGTGGAACAAGTATATTAAGATATTAGAATAAATTTTCTAGACCCGAGAACAAACACAAGTACTTTGTTCATTCCCTTGGAAGTTTATGGAATACTAAATATAAAACCCTCGACATTTTCACGACGCTATTGGCTCAGCAATTATAAATAGAGGGAAGTGCCTGACCGTGTGTGCTATAATGCTCAGGCGGGGGCAATGGTCATGTTCTAGTAAGTTGTTATTTCTCAAGGTTTTGTAGGCCAAAGGTGTCTTCATTCATTCTCTCATAAGATATTTATGAGTGTCTATAACAGTCCCTCTCAGCTATTCTGTAGATTTTTTCGTGATTTCCTTTTGAAAATTCTAGATTGAGTTGTCTGGAAGAAAGTGCATAGGAAACTTTTTTTTCCTAGTTGAATTTAGTTAACAGGGGTAACATGTTATCCTAGGGAACTAAGAGAAGCCAGAGTGAGAATCTGAGATGAACTTCCTTCCAGTGGACAAATTTTTTAAATATATTTTATTTATGTATTTGCAAGCAGAGAGGAGACAGGAGTAAGTACTGCAATAGAGAGGCACCAGGGTGTTATGGGAAGCACCCAGGAAGAACACAGCTTGGAAAGTTCCTGAGCAGGTGACCTTGAAATTGACTGTTAAGGGCCAGCAGTGGCAAAGAAGGCATTTCAGATAAAGAAAATAAAACACAACAGATTTAAAGGTGTGATTGTGGGAGAATGATGTGGTCATATTCAAATAGTTGAAAACGGACATATTGCCGGAGAGGCAGACAGGGATAGATGACAAAGGACCTTGAGCTACGGGTTTCCCTGAAGGCAATCATGCAAACCAAGCAGGGCCTTTCAGGATAAACAGAACGAGGGTTCTATTCTGTATATTTTTTCCAGTTGGAAAGTGCAGTCTTACGTCTAAGAGACCTACTTGTGGATGGGCGAATGGATCGAGGTTCGTGAGAGAATGCACATTCCGTCCCAAGGCTCCCTGTGGGGCAGTGTTACATCAATGCCTCGGGGACTTTCAGGAGTGGTCATGACCTTCTTTTTATGGGTAAAGAATGAGTGTCACCAGAAGGCAGACCTCAGTCACTGTTTCCGTCATCACAGTCCTGTAATTTGACTAGGACTGGTCCATGTCCGTCTACCAGGAGGAGTCTGGGGAACAAGTGGGGCTTTTAGCTTCACCTGTGCTGAGGGCAAACTTCAACAAATGAAGTCATTGGTGGTGTTTATTTTTCCTTCACAACTTCATTTATTTATTTTTTTTTTTGAGGTAGCCCCGGCTGACCTGGAATTCACTAAGTAGTCTCAGGGTGGCCTGGGGCTCACAAAGATCCTCCTATCTCAGCCTCCCAAACACAGGGATTAAAAGTATGCACCACCACACCCACGAGAGAGAGAGAGAGAGAGAGAGAGAGAGAGAGAGAGAGAGAGAGAGAGAGAGAGAGAGAAGGGGTATGACAGGGCCTCTAGTCATGCAAACGAACTCCAGGTGTATGTGCCACTTTGTGCATCTGGCTTTACTGGGGAAGTGAACTCGGGGTGCAATGCTTTTCAGGCAAATGCCTTAACCACTGAGCAATCTCTCTGGCCCTATTCTGTAGATATTTTGTGATGTTCCTTTTGAAAATTCTAGACTGAGTTGTCTGGAAGAAAGTGCTTAGGAAACTTTTTTTTCCTAGTTGAACTTAGTTAACAGGGGCAACATTTTATCCTAGGGAACTAAGAGAAGCCAGAGTAAGAATCTGAGATGAACTTCCTTCCAGTGGACAAATTTTTTAAATATATTTTTATTTATTTATTTGCAAGCAGAGAGGAGACAGACAGAAAGAGAAAGAGGGAGGGAGGGAAGGAGGGAGGAAGGGAGAGAGAGAGAGAGAGAGAATGGGCACGCCAGAACCTCTTGCCATTATAAACAAATTCCAGATGCATGAGCCTCTTTGTGCATCTGGCTTTATGTGGGTACTGGGGAATTGAACCCAGGCTGTTAAGCTTTATAAGCAAGCGTTTTAACTATAGAGCCATCTCTCCAGCCCTACACAAATGTTTGATTAAGTATACTTGCATGTCTCCTGGTGTGGAATTTCTCCTCCCAGGATATGATCTGGCCATTCCTTATGTATCTCTGCTTCTTTTCTTTTCTCTTTTCTTTTCTTTCTTTCCATGCTGTGATTTGAACCAAAGGCCTGGCATGTGCTTTGAAAGTCCTTTACCTCTGATCTACAACTTCACCTCTAGCTTTAATTTTTTTAGACATAGTTTTATTTATTTGCAAGCAGAGAGAGATGAGAAAAGAGAGGTGGAGAGAATGGGTGCACCAGGGCCTCTGGCCGCTGCAAAGGAACTTCAGATGTGCAACTTTGTGCATCTGGTTTTACGTGGGTACTGGGGAATCGAACCCAGATGGTTACACTTTGCAGGCAAGTGTCTTAACCACTGAGCCATCTCTCCAGCCCTTATTTTTTTTAAGAGAGAAAGGATATATTTTGGCTCAAGATTGGAGGGTAAAATCTGATCCTTTCCTACCATCATAAGGACCATGGCTGACACGTCTTCAACAAAAGACAAGTTAACAAGAAAAATGCATAGCAAATCTATTTGAACATAGCTTTACATGAAATGGAAGCCTTCAGACTGAAGACCCCAAAACACAGGGAAGCGATCTGGCTATAGAGACCGGCAGAGTTATGTAGCTGGGTGATAGATGGACAGGCCTCAGGTAATAGAAAGCACCTACTGGGACACTAAGCAATAC
>PVHP010018435.1:0-33151 GCA_004024765.1 Zapus hudsonius | reverse complement strand
TGCTTCTACCTCTGACTTTTCTCTATATAAACAACTGTTATCTATCAATAAAATGAGAATTGCCCACTGCCGCGTGCTCCCGAGAGTCTCATCTCTCGTTCGGCTCACAGCTATTCCAAGCCACTGCTCACCTAGCTCCCGTGGGTGAACGGGGAGTTGATGCGCGCTGCAACCCCCTAAGTAACCCATGGACTCAGAGACCCTCCATGATATGGTGGTTCATCTCTTGCCAGGATCTCAGCTATCAGCCTACGGTCGGTTGGTAGGGTGAAATGGGCCACAGCTCTCTCGCTGCTTCCTGAAAAATACAAACACAATCTCCATCGGAGAGTGAGATCAGTATAGGTTAACAAATATACACAATTTTGGATTACCTAGATTCTATTTTTAGTAGCCTCCCCGTCAATCACTCCCATAGTGCATCTTTTCTTGGAAGTCCAAAAGAGTATGGGATCTGGTGCATATCGCCTAAGTCCCCAGTTCCAGTCAAGGGCTCCTCCTCATAAAATGGAATATTTGGCCGAATTTAAAAGCTGTTGATTGTCTCCCCCAGGCCTAGACTCCTCCATTGCATAAGTGCTACTTTCTTAGTTCGCTGTTCTCTACCAGTAGGAGTTGTGGTCAGCCTACTCATGACCGCAGACTGTGTTTCATGTCAGTGGTCTCTGTTTACTCCAGCTGTTGTTGATCAGCTTCCCATGGAAGCTTGTGCAGTGCCTTCCAGCACTGCACTAACTGCCTTCTGGGGACTGGATACCATTCCAGACCTTGAAGGGTTTCTCAATGCTGATCGATGGCATTCTGTGGTTTCTTCAGCAACAGGGTTTTGCCTCAGACCTGGGGAGGTCATTCAAGAGCTTTGACAGAATTCTGTCTTGTTTTTGGAACCTCATGGGTCACTTTTGTCAACAGCTCAGTAAGGGAAGGAACCGGTGGCTGGGACCGGGTGTTGTCAGACTAATCAATTATTCACAGGCTTATAGATTTTTGCATTCAAACCTTGGGTTTCCTAATTATCTGCTGTATTCTTAGATGTGTGGATCAACATTATATATCCTTAGGGTGGGAGCCTAACGTACCAGGTGTGGCTCTTATATTACTACCAGCGTGAACACAGAGGTGACCCAGTGAGTTGTAGTTGCCTGCTATGCAAATATTCTTGTAGGCTGAGTGGAGCAAAATAGAATTCTAATATGCAAATGGACAATATACACACATAAACACAACCCCCACAGGGTATTTATGTAAGAATGGAGATTAAACAGATAATCTTAACAAAACCAAACTATCTAAGGGTGTGTGTGTGCTAACTCACATCCTTAATCCTGTAGATGGGGAGAGAGAGATTTCTGGTTTATGCTATGTTCCTGTTTAGCCTGGGACTCAATAAGACCCTGACCCCAAGAGAGACAGAAGGTAGATACAAAAAAGTACAAGGAATCAATATCAAATGCAACAAATTCCCTTCCAAAAACCTATTAAGATTGGTAATGCCAAGCCTGGTGTGGTGGAGCACACCTTTAGTCCAAACACTTGAGAGGCAGAGGTAGGAGGATTGCCATGAGTTTGAGGCCTCCTTGAGACTGCATAGTGAATTCCAGGTTAGCCTGAGCTAGAGTGAGACCCTGCCAAAAAAAAAAAGAACAGTAAAGCCTACCATCAACTCTAAATGACCCTGTTATCACTGGAGATGGGCCTCTGGTCTCACACAAGGTAAGCGGTGGCTCTCTCTTATTAGGCTGGGGGCTGGCTAGGTCTGTGAATCTGCTGTTTAGATCAGCTGTGCTGGGTGCTGGGTGCCTCTGGGTTTTCTGGTTCCAGTGTCTACACCTGCTGGTCAAAACCTGGGGTGAGTGGAGAATTTTCTTCCAGTGGCTCTGCTCACCCTGACTCAGGCAGGCTCCTGGTGAATGTAGCAACTCTGGTCTCAAGCAGGAGCCTCTGGGGCTGACAGTGCTGGATAATCACAGGGCAGTGGTTGCCAGGAAGTCCCAGGTCTCCCCTGTTTCTCTGCTGAGGCTAAAAAAAACCTTTCCTCATCTTCAATTTTTGGTGGAAGAGTATATTTCACGATCTCTCTGCCTTCTTTCACTGCCCAGGTTGCTTTAACGTGGCTATACCGTGGCCATCTTAACCAGAAGCCCAACTTTCTCTTCTAACTCACTTGCATTTACTCCCAGACCTGGTTCAGTGTTCTCAAGGTTCATTTGGAAACAATCAATTTGATTCTTCTCCCCACAACCTACTCCCCTACTGTGGAATTTCATCTTCTATCTTCTCTACAAACTCCAGTATTTAGGTGATGTTTTTCAGAATATCATATTATAATTTATTTTTATTTTTTCCTTTTTTAAAAATATTTTTATTTATTTATTTGATAGCAGAGAAAGAGAGGGACAGAGAGGGACAGAGACAGAGAGAGATAGAGAAACTTAACTCCAGATTCATGTGTCACTTTGTGCATCTGGCTTTATGTGCATTCTTGAGAATCGAACACAGGCAGTCAGTCTTTACAAGCAAGCACTTTAACAGCTATCTCCCAGCTCAGAATATCCCATTTTTGAATTGACAGACATAACTCAGTCCTTTAACCCAGTTCTCCTCCCTTTGACCTCCCACCCCACACAGCAGTGCATCTACAGTATGCCAAGCACTGTCCTAACGCAAAGCATGGATTTTTTCTCATCCTCATAATAACCCTATGGCATAAGCAGTACTACTGGGCCCATTTTGCTGGTGAAGGTTGTTAGATTCAAAGAACGGAAGTGATGCCCCTTGGTTGCACAAATAGTAAGTGACACAATTGGAATTTAAGCCAAGCAATCTACCCGTAGTGTCTGTGTTCTTAGTCTTAACTTGGTCCACTCTGGAACAGCCAATATCATACCATTCTATAACATAAAAGCCACTACACCCATGTGCCTATTTGAATATAAACTTCAAATGGATTATAATTAAATGAAATTTAAACTGCATTTTCTTCCTCAAGTCCCACTAGCCACATTGCAAGTATTCAAAAGCTAGGTGGTACTACTGGCTACAAAATTGGACAGCACAAAAATTGGACATTGCTATCATTGCAGAAAGTTCTATTTGGCAATATTGCTCTAGAGACTAGAGCTTGAAATCCTCTGCCTAGTATTCCAAATGTTCTGTGATCCCGTTCCTACCAATTTTACAGCAGAAAGACAGGAAAAAATATATGAAGCTGGAGAAAAGCGTGTGGAATTCTAAGGAGAGGCCCTGCTATGCTCCACCAAACAAGTGAGGCCACAATGGGGCCTGAAACAGGTAACACCAGTGTGTGTGGAAACTGGTCTCTAACTTGCCTCTTTCAAGAAGCCTAAGAAAATAACCAGAGAGGTCTGAAGATCACATTAGTATATTGGCTCAGAACTTCCAAGCAGTGTCAAGATTTCTCATATGTCCAGAAATTAGCTGATATTGGAAAGGAAGTCAAAGGACATACTCAAATCCCAGCCTGGCCAATCTGTAAGAAAGAACTAATAATACCTCCTCTTCAGAGTTTGGTTATAAGTAAGGTAAAAAGGAAGGAGAGAGGAAGGCTGGACTAGGGCTTGGACATCAACACAAATAGTCTGGAATGTGTGAAGTTGCTGCTATTGACACTCATTGAACCAGATGATCTCTGAGGTCACTTCCAGCTTTTTTTTTATTATCCACAATGAGTTACATTGTTTAGTGGGCCAACAATGAGTTGTTATCCCCAATTCCTCATTGCCCCACCTCCCCATTCTCAGTCAGCTGGATATCCTCCTCTGTGGGCCATCTGGATCAGTCTCTGTGGTAGGGGACCATGGATAGCCCAGTCTTCAGCCGGGTTCTCCTGACCCAAGTGTGTTGTTACTCAGGGGTGCCATGACTCTGATATTCTCCCCCACCACGGCTCTCACAATCTTTCCGCCCCCTCTTCCGCTCAGTTCCCTTTGAACTTCAAGCTCTGACCCACAGTAAGAAAGGCCAGCAGTTTTGACAAAGTATTTACCAAGGTTTTTACATTTCAGTATTTCCTCAAAGTAAATCTTTGAAAAGAATTTATGAATTTAGGATTGGGATACTGGCTCAAAGATTTTCCCTTTCACTTGTAATTGCTTTACTTCAGGGAAATGGGAGATTCAAAACAGCAGGCATATGGAAGTACAGAGATATGCAAGGTGAAGAAGGCTTAGAAGAGATGGCCAAGGAAAAGAGAAGCAGGAGGCGGATATTCTAATTAACTCAGATAGCTTCTTGTCAAACCCCAGTAGAATAGCATAGCAAACTCTTGATTTCCCAGCACCTTAATCCTCCACAGACTTCTCTATTACACAGCCTTCCTTGCACATCAACAACACATGGAGACCTGGTGTTCTACCCCTTAGCTTAGGAATCTTTTAAGGCCCTGAAGCACCTTCTTAAATTACAAAAGAGAGAAAAACCTTTATTCAACCTGATGCAATATAATTACTTGTATTTTGCCTTAAATTCACTCCATGAAAATTGCAAGTTCTTGTAAAGTGAATATAGATGCATGCTGTTAAATTATTTGGTGAATCAAGGCACCCTATTCCCACTGTGCTTAAAACTGAAGGTTTGCAGAATTGCAGTTGTTTGTAGCCATATCTTATAACTGGAGAAAAAAGAAGAGTTCAGAGCTTTCACTTCACATGAGTAGCATATTTCCAAAAAGGACTCCCAGGACAAAGCAATCCTCACTGTCTTGATTCCCAAACACAGGATACTCCTGAGTTCATCTGGAAAAGAAGGCCCAAGGCTTTGGATGCCCAAACCAAGCCAGGTCACGAAGACACTTCCTCTTTCCACTAGCCTTGCGGTTTTTTTTTTGTTTTGTTTTGTTTTGTTTTTTTCTTATTTTACTTAATATTGCCCCTAAACTGCACAGGAAAACACTTCATCTTGTTTGTACTTTGTTAGTTCAGCTGTCAAGCCAGTTCCATGGCAAAAAGCCAAATTAAATATGCTCACATTTTATTAATAAGAAAGCAAATGAAGACTAGCCCATCACAATTTGCAAGAAATGAACAGGATCTTCTAAAAAGTGCTTGAAATGAAACTGAAAGAATGCTGACATAATTCATTTAGTGAACACCACTTTTGGCAATTTTCCTGAAATGTCTGGTTCCATATT
This sequence comes from Zapus hudsonius, assembly GCA_004024765.1. Taxonomy (NCBI): domain Eukaryota; kingdom Metazoa; phylum Chordata; class Mammalia; order Rodentia; family Dipodidae; genus Zapus; species Zapus hudsonius. The sequence continues at coordinate 28,002 of PVHP010018435.1, read as the reverse complement.
CTGCCATTAAAAAATCATTGAATATTTGTTTTATATTTGAGGTGCTTGTGTGGTCTTGGAATTATCATTTTGAGCCTCTATTGTCAATATCCATGATTAGAAGTGAAGACAGATCCAGCTACAACATGAGCTGAGCTCAGCACACAGCTTTTATAGAATCTCCAATTTCAGAAATTTATTGTTTGTTGTCTCCTTTATGTCAGTGGCACAGAAAGAGGACATTCCTGTTCATTGAAGGGTCTTCTTACACAAAATGTAATGATACTTTCAACTCCTCCATATAGTTTCATACCTGAAATCACTTAACTCTCATTCACTCTTGGGAAGTAGATTTCTCATTTTTATTAATTGAAGCTGAAGGCTAGCTCAGCAGTTAAAAGCATTTACTCCATTTTGCTGACAAAAATTTGACCCACAGAACCCACATAAAAAACAGACACCAAGTGTCACACACAGTCTGTGATCTCAACCCACCTATAGCAAAGGGAGGCAGAGCCAGGAAAATGTCAAAGCTAGAGGGCCAGCTAGATTGGCCTTCCCAACAGCAAAACAACAAGAGAGACCCTCTTGCAAAGAAGGTGGAAGGAGAGAATCAACAGCCTGAGGTTGTCCTCTGGCCTCCACACACATGCCGTACGTAGCATGAACTCTCTGCCCCCCCCACACACACACATGCGCACACACCACAACCTGAGGTTGTATGATAATGAACAACCTGCTCAAGGCTGATCTTAATTAAGCTTCCTAAATATCAGTCTAGTGTTCCTTTCAGCATGGACAACTCATCTCCTCGTTCATTCTGTTTTCACTATATTTGTATTGACTTCCTCTCAAGCATGCCACACTGGGATCAGCTAATCTCACCACAGTAGGAGCAATATCTATCTGACTGAGTACTCAGCTTTAGTAACACTAAGAATAGCTTAGGTGAAAGTCATGGCTAAGATAATAACAGTTGCCATAATAATGTCCTTAAGCACCCCAGTCGAGAGCCATTTATTTTGCATAATATGATCTTGGCATACTAAATGCTCATTTGCATTCTTCTGTTGAGGACACTTGTCTGTGGTATCATTGTAGGGATAATATTTTTCAAGAAGGTTTTAGTGTCTCCAACAATACACTGCTGAGCTTCTCAGTGGCTAAAGAATGTTCATATTTGAAAAGAGAGTAATGTATATTCTGATATAATTTTCTTATGGAAAATGAAGGAATTAAGATACTAAAGAGTGGCAGTTACTTTCATCGACAATTCCATGATCATTTCCTCTGTAGGCACCATCATTGCCCATGTGGGAGATTGGGTAGTGATGGAGACACACAAACTTCAAAGAACTTGTGCTTTGATATTGACAAGTTTGAAGGTAGTAAGTTGTATAAGTCAGTACTTTTCAAACTCTAAAACTCTAGCATGCTTTAGAAGGACCTGGAGGATTTGTTTAAACCCAGGCTCTACCTTAAAAGACCTAGAGGCAGCCCAGTAATCTGCATTTTAACGCAACTCCAAGTAAAATGCATGCACAGGCATGTGTGGAAATCAGAGGACAACTCCAAGTGTCAGTACTCACCTTCCACCTCGTTTGAAGCAAGGCCTCTTCTTCACCACGGTGAATACCAACCACAGCCACAAATTAGGGGATTCTCCTGTCTCCTCCTCCCATATGGCTACAGGAGTACTTACTGGCTTACAGATGCTTGCTTGCATCCAGCTTTATGTGGATGTTAGGAATCTAAACTCTGTTTATCAAGCTTGAGCAGCAAGTACTTTACCCACTGAGCCTTCTCCCCAGTGCACCAGGCATTTATGAGGCAGAACAACATTAGAAAACACCTCATACAGGAACTTACATAAGGATAGGTATGGATGAGTATTTTCAAGATGGTTTCCTTCCTCTTAATTGAGCACCAGTTCACAATTGCTTGATCTATATGTCACCTCAAAAGCCTTGAGGTACCAAGATAGACACCAGACTCTGCCTTACCTCACCTTTTCATATGAAGCCTCAGCCCAACACCAACCCATTGAATCCATTGCCTGGGACATTTCTCATGTTGCTAAAGCATGCGCAACTAAGTTTCTGACAAATTCTAGCCAGCAAGGTAAAGATTATTTTGTTTTATTTTTAAGGGATGTTTTTAATTTATAATATGTTCTCTCTATGTTTAAAATGTTTTCTCTCTCCCACCTCTTTAAAAATCATTCAGGAGATATCTCAAAGCCATTTATTTTCCATATTGATTTCAGTCTTTTTAATATTCTGAGAAATTCCATGATGCTTGTTTGTTTATTTATTTTGAGACAAGGTATCATTTTGTAACTAACCCATATTATCCAATAAATCACTATGTATCTAAGGTTGGCTGGGAACTCATAACATCTCAAGAACTTGATACGGGTTGCTGCTAATTAATAATTGTAAGCAACGCGGGGAGAGAGAGAGAGTTTTGGAATCCTCCCTTCTCCCTCTTCCTACTCCGAGTTCTTGTCCTCTAATGCCAAAGAATTGTACACAGGGACAGAATTAAATTTTAGTTACACATTTATTCTAATTCAGTAGATCAGGAAAAGGGGAGTTGGATGGGGAAATTGGATGTGGGAAGTCATAAAGTTTTCTTGCCACCAGTGTGGGGAAAACACGTGTCAGAAAGTTCACAGAGCTTTTACTATTTGGTTAGATAAGCAGCCCAAGAAAAGATAAGAGAAAAGCTCCCTTTGTGAAAAAGAGAGGTTCGTGAGAGAAAGGTCTGGAGCCTGCCCCCTACCTCAGAGGGGTAGGGGTACAGGCCTTACCTCACTGAGGCCTGGGTCAGCAGTCCTTCTACTCCATTGCCATGTGGGAAAAAAAGGGCCTGCGTCCTCTAGGGAAGCTAGTTTTAAGTCCTCCCCAGGTGAGTCAGAGGGACAGCTGATTGGTTCATATATGACCAATCAGTTTTAGCACCTAGGTTGTAGCTCTAACTAGACACCTCCCATTCAAGGGGAGGGGCTGGAAGGGGAGGAGCGGTCCCTATACACACCTGACTGTCACAAACTGAGGAATCATAACTTATATGGAGAATATGTATTAAGTTATGACGATAAGGAGAGAGAAAAAGGTGGTAAGGACCGTAACTAGGAGCAATATTGATTACAAAGATGGTAAAATACAAAGGCTGGGACTCTGCTTCCATAGTACTAAGTATTTTTGTTCATTGCTTGGCACGCACCTCTTTGTGAGTTTCTAAGTGGGAAAGACTTTGGAAATTTAGGAATGAATTGCAACCTTTTCATTTGTGTGGGCAATTATGAATCTTCCTGTATTTTTACTTTTTTCCTTATTATCAAGTTATAGCAAATATATCACATGAAATTCCTTCATGCTCAGCTTTACTTAGCTTCTAAATTCTGTCTCTCTTGTTCCTTCTAAAGGAATATGAGCACACATATGCAGGCACATGTGTAAGATAGAATACTGAAATTGTGGGACATATAAACAGTGGAATTTTATTCAGCTATCAAGAAAAGTAAAGTTATGAAATTTGCTGGAAAATGGATGGAAGTTGAAAAAAGTATACTAATTGAGGTAACCCAGTGCCAGAAATACAGATGATTCTTGTTCTTTATCATATGTGAACTTTAACTTTCAATGTTTATATTAATTAAATAAGGAGATGTGAGAGTGAGTATATGCTATGTATCAAAATATGAGAGAACAGATGGATGATGAGAAGATGTGATGAGGTGAGTGGACAAAAGGAAACATGTCTTATGAAAGCAGAATGGAGCTTATAAGAAGAAAGAGCACAAAAGAATGGGGTCGGGGGGAAAAGAGGTGGGAAGGAAACAAAAAAACCCAAAAATTGGTTTGAAAGCCACATAATGAAACCTAATTCCTTGATTGCTAATAAAAAAAATAATTAAAAAAAAACACATGCCAAAAATCATTGTATTAGACATCATAATCATGTTCTGAATTTATACATCACAAATTTTATCTTAATTTTAGTTAGGACAACTTAATTATACAAAGTAATGTGACATTTGCATATATGTATGCAGTGTACTATGATTGTATTCATCCTGTTACCCTCTCCTTCCCCTTCCCCTTCCCCATACCTATGTCCCTTCCACACCCTTAGTAATTCCTTTCAAATCCTATTCTATTTTCACAAAAATTTCACCCACCAGAGAAAACATGTGATTACTTCATCTTTGTGAGTCTGACTTATTTTACTTAACAGTATTATTTATGTTCCATCAGTAACTTTAATAATTCTGAAGGTCATATCTGAGTCCTTTTTTGTAGTTCTTTTCAGGATCATGCAAAAGTTACTATTGTATTTATTTTTTAATTAGCATACATAGTATTAGGTTTCATTATGTCATTTTCAAATGTAAATTGTTTTGTTTGATTTTCATTGTCTCTGTTCTCTCCCAACACCCTGTCCTGCCTTGTACTCTTTCATTCTCCAACCTCCTTCTTGCTTTCAGGAGCTATTGTCCTCCCCCTTCTTCAACACCCTTTTCCCCTCTAGTGGTCTCCCTTCTCGTTTCATAGGCTATCCACACACTCACCCTCACTTATATACATACATGTCAACATTAATATCTAGAGTCATAATATGAGAGAAAACATGTAATTTTGGTCTTTCTGAGTCTGGGTTCTGGATGAACTTGGTTATTTATCATGATTTCCATTTCCATTTTTTTCTGCAAATTATGCAACTTTATGTTTCATTACAGGTGAATAAAATTCTATTGCATTTGTGTAAAACTTTTTTATCATGTCATCAGTTAACAAATATCTAGGTTGATTCCATCTCTTAGTTTCAGGGACTAGAACAACAGTGAACATAGATATGCAAGTATCTCTGTAATAGAATAGAGAGTATAGAGATATAGCTGGGTCATGTGGTAGCTTGAATTTTAGCTTCTTAATAAATCTCCACACTGATTTCCATGGAAGCTGTACCAGTTTACACTCCCATCAACAGTGAATAAGAATTCCCTTTCCCCATTAACTCACCAATATTTGTTACCTATCTTCTTGGTGATAGACATTCTGACTGGAGTGAGATGAAATCTCAGTTGTTACTGACATTTAAAATCAAATCTGTGGAGTTAATAAAGAGTCAATCTCTTAGCCGGGTGTGGTGGTGCACACCTTTAATCCCAGCACCCGGGAGGCATAGGTAGAGTTCAAGGCCACCCTGAGACTACATAGTGAATTCCAGGTCAGTCTGGGCTAGAGCGAGACCCTACCTGGGAAAACCAAAAAAAAAAAAAAAAAAAAAAAAAAAAGAGTCAATCCTACAACAGATTAAAGTGGAATCAGAGATTTTGGAGGTGGCTAATTCCAAGATGGGGTTGATAGTTCCCAAATCTGTTTCTGACCAAAATATGTCCTTTTTGCCACCACTATTAAAAATACAGCCTTGGACTGAGGAGGTGGATCCGCAGTTGAAAGTGCTTGCTGTTTAAGAATGAAAACCTGGGAGCGCCAGAGATAGTTGGAGTTCTGTTCCCCCAAACCAATGTAAAGAGCTGGGTGTGGTCATGCACATCTGTAACACAGGTCCATGGGGGTGGAGAGACAGGGCTGGAGATAAATTTCCAAGGCAAGTGCTGCCCAGATCTATATCTACTGACTTAAAATGGCAGTGCCTGGTAGAGAAAGAGACCCATTTCAAGGACTTACATGGTTGAGCAATAGGGAAAGGCACCTGAAGTTCTCTGTCACATGCACATACATGGCATGTTCATCTGCATACACACATGCGTACACCACAGAAAAAAATACTACCATAATCACTGAGGTCATTCTTTGAGGCTCACGTAGGAGAAATATGAAATAAGTTAAAGCTTGACCACATAGGCATTTATGTGATTATCTTCTATCACATTGAAAGGCCCTAAGGATATAAGACATGGCAGATTAAGCTTGTGTTTCTGTGGCAATGGATGGCGGTCAGGGGAACTTGAAGCAGGAACACTGGCATAGCAGGCCAACCTGAACACAGTACCATAGGTAGGAGAACAAATACCCAAGAACTAACCTGAAGGTCCTGGAAGTCAAGTGATGTGTGTCCAGGAGGATTATATTATTCTGCAAATAACAAAAGCGGGGTTAAACAAATAAGTTCTTTTTTCATAATAAAAGCCCCAAATATGTTGTTTTAAGCACTGGTTCTGCTGCTCATGAATATCAACAAAGACTCAGTATCTTCCTTTCAGCTTCCCTTTCTGTTACACACTGACTTCTACCTGAATGTTGTTACCACATGATCACAAGCTCATGTGGTATCACTGCACTTCAGAGACAGGAAAATCAAATATGGAAAGAATAATGTCTATTTCCTTTTATTTAAATTCCCACCACACTTCCATCTCTTAAGTCCTTAGCCAGAACTGTACTGATTACAAGTGCCACCTACTCAACACTAGTTACAAATGCACTTCCTCAGAAAGGGAGTATTTAGCTGTGCACATTGTCACCTTAAACAAAACCAGAATTGTATCAGGAAAGAGGGAAATTGGTATTAGGTAGGTATATTACTGTCTTCAAAAGACCTGACAAAGGCAACTTAAGGAAGAGGGACAAGTTCAAGGGTACAGTCCAGCAGGAACATGGAACAGCTGGTCACGTGTACACAAGCAGGGGGCAGAAAACAATGAATGCATGTCCTCAGCTCTCTTCCTCCTGTTTATGCAGTCCAGGATCCTGGTCCATGGAATGCTGTCATGGTTATGGTTGCTCTTCCTACCTCCATGACCTAATCTAATGAATCCCTCACAAACACACTCAGAGATTTGTATCTATGGTGATTCTAAATCCTGTCAAACTGACATTAAAGAAACAATACCCACCAAACGCCAGAGGCCAAAGGACAGCCTTGGCTGCTCTACTTTACTTCAACACATTCACTGGGCACCTCCAGGTGCCAAACACTATGTCATGCACTTGAAGATCTGATTTTTACCTTGAGCTAATCAGAATTCAAAGAATGAAGATTTTTCCACAGAGGTGAATTTCCAAGGCAAGTGCCCAACTATATGTCTACTTTTATTTTGTTCCTAGCAACCAATCCATACTACATTCTGAAATGTTATTTCTTCACTTGTTTTGATGCAGGTGCAGACAGCCTGTTCCATACATGGACCTTCACAAAGAAAGACTTTTGAATTTCAGCTATCAGGGTCATTTTTTAAACCATGAATCAGAATTATTTTATGCATGCAAATCAAAACCTTTCTGCCTTTTAATTGGATTTGTGTCTGGGCATTCTACAAATTGCTTTTGAACCGCAGAATAGATTCTTGCTATGGACAGCCATACAAGGGCATAAGCACTTTAGGTGACAGTTTACCTCCACACCTTTATTTCCATGTAGTATTCAAGCTCATCCTAGTTGCTGACTGGTCAATATAAAGGAATTTGACACTGTGAAAAAATAAGCAAGAAAGACCTTGGACCTAGTCTCCCCTGTCCCCAATAAAAGAGCAAGGGAAAAATGAAGATTTTTAGAATGAATCTGTTAAAGGTTTATTCCTGAGGAGTCTCTAAGGAAAATGAATAAATAGCCCTTCAATAAGAAGGTTGTTACTGCTGCTTTAGGGTGGATAGGAACAACCAAGGAATGCCACAATGTAAAATTGAAGCTCAGAAAGCCTTTATTTTTAGTCAGAATAGAAACAGACATTGGTGTAGCCAGAGAATTGCCATTAGGATCATAGTGCATACACTCTTCAAAATCAAACGTGCTGCAGCCTGGTACCACTGGACTACAAAATGTGATTGGAGAAGGAATTTCATGCTCAGATTTATTTTTCCTTGGCCTACCATGCTGCATGTCTCGCTAATGTTTCTTAAAGGCCTTCTGATAATAGATGTACTCCATTCCTTCGAAAGGACAATAGCCTGGCTTCGCTTAGTTTATCTGGTTGACCTGCAGTCATCCAGGAAACACACAGACCCAAAGGGATGAGAGCTTTTGACATTCTTCAGTCTTCTTTTAATATCCTTATTGTCAATAATTAGATACATTGTATGAGCAAATCTTATAATGGTACCCCTGTTTCCCTCCTCTCTGTCCCCAACCCACTGGGAGCCCTCCTCAGTGGGCATACTTGATCAGTCCATGGGGCAGGGGGTTGTGAATTGCACAATAGATAGCCAGTTTTTCCCCTTTGTGTGTTTTTTCCCCTTTGTGTGCTTTGGGGGGGGGCAATGACTCTGGATATTCTCAGTCTTTGATGATTAGTAAAGGTATCGTTTTTAGTTTTGATGTGTCTCTGAAGGATGTCAATTCTAAACAAGGAAGAGCACATGGCCACTAGACTCCTATAAAGGGATGGTATCTAAAGGAGAGCAGGAGAATGGAAGCCCCTGGAAGGACTCAGACAATAATGACAAATGTTCTTGTTTGAATCCATGAGATACACCTGGACGAGAGGAGTTAGAGCAAGGTGTCTTAAAGTACTGCGTACAGTGTCTTACAGACACTTACAGAAAGGATGTAATATATTCAAAACATGAGAGACTTCATAAGGAATTTTGAGAGAGCAGAACTTTAGTGGAATAAATGAAAATGTTCCTTTATACCCTGTCCCTTCAGTGTGGATCTTCTGTGCTTTTGTTCGCCCAGACCTGATATGAAATTTCACCCAAACTAGCATTTCTATATGTAAAAGTCATTGGAATTGGTAGCTGTGGAGAGTAATATGTTGTGGAGTTGGAGGAGAGACTATGCAACTGTGGGAGAGTAGGAAGGGGAATAAAAATAGTTGAGGACAGAAACAGAAGGAGAAGAATGTGGAGACATAAAAGGAAAACACAGGACTAAGACATAGGATTTTAGAATCCTTAACAGTAACAAGAGTAACAATAATAATAGCCAACACTCACATGACTTATATGCCTGGCAGGCCCTACTGGAAGTGCCTCACACAAATTAACTCATTGATTTGAATCTTTTCAATAATCCTATGAGGTAGATTCATTATTATTATTATTATTATTATCCTATTTTATAGACTTGGGGAACTGAAGGGCAGAGAATTTTTTGGAATCAGTATAAAAAAAGTCATGGGTTTCCTGATAGTATGTGTATGGCATTGTTCTTTTTTTCTTTTTGTTTCTTTTTGTTATTGTTGTTGTTGCTTGCTTTGTTTTGTTTTGTTTTGTTTGTTTTGTTTTCTGAGATAGGGTCTCACTCTAGCTCAAACTGACCTGAAATTCACTATGTAGTCTCAGGGTGGCCTTAAACTCACAATGATTTTCCTACCTCTGCCTCCCAAGTGCTGGGACTAAAGGTGTGCACCACCACACCCTGCTCTAAACATTGTTCCTAATGAAGTTCCTCCTGTCCCTTTGGCCCCTTCCGGTTGGTCCACTTTGAGGCACATAGAGTTCCATCAAATATTATATTTCTGAAGCAGAGAGAATGGGTTAAGAAAAAAGCTGAGTTCTTATATCATTTTCTCTCCAGATTTTGCAGCTATCTAAGTTTATAATAGCTTGTTTGCAAGTTAGTTTTAGTCAGCTTTCTATCCTTTGCAACTAAAAGATTTCTTAGTTAAGTGAAATATATTAATTTACTTAACCCTGACATCTCAAAGGTGTTGTTATTATTATCCCTAGTTTGAAAATGAAGAAACTAAGGCAGAGCAGTTAAATAACTTGTCCGGAGTCATCAGCTAATAGGTATGAACAGGGAGGTAAAGTGCGGCAGTGTGACTCTAGAGTCTCTGTGTTCTTAGCAACTATACTAAGCCCTGGTGACTAAGAATAAGAGCACACCACTAGTCAGCAGCAGATAGTGGAAACTGAATGCAACTTAATTTCAGGTGTTCCCTTGTATGAATAATCTGGTAAGTGAATAGGCAGCCTTTTTCTATTCCAAAGAAATCAGGTGCTGCGTAGGTGAGCACCTCCTTGGAGGTTCCTCACTCTTGGGAAACCCATATTTCTGATCCATGCAACCTGGACTCCCAAGTGTACAGTCCCCTAGCCTAATAAAAATTAGCTGTGGGATTTCCTATATCCAAAGTCACTCCCTTCCAGGGTTGTGGATTTATTCTTGCCTAGAAAGTGCAAGGCCTTCGGCTTCATTCCACAACACCACACATTGGTTTTGTTTGTTTGTTTCTTTGTTTGTTCTGTTCTGTTTTGTTTTTTAAAGAATCTCCTTTCCAAACAGAAAAAAGAAGTTAGATAAAGACATCACTGTGTGATGTGGCTACTGCTAGAAATACTTAGAACAGGAAAATAGTAGTGTAACACCTTGGGAAGTGCCATGCTAAGATTCACAAAGCCAACATCAATTGAGCAAAGCCTGCCTCTGATTCCTCCATGCCTGCAGCCTCTTCCCACAGAGCCTGCCAACATTCTTGGGGGCTTTTGTGTCAATCCCTGTGAGCACTGCTTCTTCCACAATGGTCCTCCAGTTAACACTGTGGCTTCCCTGCAGAAGAACGAGCTGTGTGTATGTTTTTAATGTCCTTGTTAGTTTATTTTAATGTGCAGAAAGCCTGTCTCTACTGGGAATAAATGTTGGCATAAAGAACAATCATTTATCCCACCAGAATTCAAACAGTTAAAGGTTACAAATGGCCATGGTTGGTTTTAAAACTATTAGGAGGTTCCCCTGATAATTCCAAGCTGATTTATATCTAGTCTCTATTTCTGCATAGATGCCATAAAAATGTTAGTTAAGTAATTTCATATTGAAAAGCAAAGCCAGGACTTAATCTTTACTTATGAAGCAGACAATTTTTATCAGCTTTTGTGAATGAGACTTGTTTCGCATTCATTAAATGTTTGCAAGTTCTCAAAGGTTGAATGATTAAAAAGATAGGAGAAATATGAATTCTAAAAAAACAATCACCATTTGTAGCTCTATTTAAAAATATATCCTGTATGGCACAGTAGATCTTCTCCACAAGACTAGTTAATAACAAGCATTCTGTATATTTTATAATTATGTGCACTGCCAACAGATTGTGTCTGGATTTATTGTGCATTGAAGCCCCCAGATTCAAAGCCATGCCTCACAGCACCTCACAAATGGTATAGAGGGGTTCCTTATGTCATAGGATGCTGAGTTGGATATTTAACTAGCATCCCCAGACACATCATATGTACACACAAGGCTCATATTACTATTTTATTAAGGACATAATTGTTGGAATTTGGGGAAATGATCCAATCTTCTATGCTTCTTTTCTGTCTCCATCGTTCATAATATTGGAATGCATCACTAAGATAAGTGTGATATGGATAGAATAAATACATGCTTTGCCTGGCATGAAAGATACTCAGCAGTTGAGCAATATTAATTCCATTCTCACCTTGGAAGGAATAAAAAAAACTAGCTTTTGGTGTTCCATCACATATGTAGAGAGTTTGAATAAAAATTATTTAAAGTTGTACCAAATAACCATTAATACTACCTTGATTTTTCACATCAGTTTTGCTTGTCAATCTGCTATCTTTAGACAATGCCTTTGAGCCTGAACATTATAACTGGTATGATTAACCCTAGTTTGGCATGTGTAATGAGGTGAGGCATCTTCTCCAAGGTCTCACAACAAGACAAATGTAGAGGACTATCTAGAGTATGGGTCTCATAACTTTTGGCACAATTTCCTTACTATTAAACAGTGCCATCTGCAGCCTGTGCTGCTCCTGGTTGATTTTTCTTTGAGACAAATATGTAAAAGAAATTTCAAGGAAGTTATTTTCTCAGCATATGTACACATCAAACTTGTTTGTCTTCCCTCTCATGTTACCACCTATCCTGCCTATCCTCCACCTATTTCCAATACTGTTCAACAGTCTGAAGCATCCAAATTATCTAAACGGGAGGAGATTAACCATGCTATGTTCCCTCAGAAATTACTTTGACATAAACAATTACTCCAATAATAAACAGCATAAAATACAGTGTTAAGTACAATCAGCAAATTGAAAAGGGTCTTAATTGGCCTTACTCTTTCTTGCACATAAAGAAATAATTATAGTGCATTCCTTCCAGGTTTCAATTGGGACATGCAAAGTCTACTTAGTGCACTAGAGCAGAAAGTGGACAAATTGACCTAAGTGGGTATTTCACACAGTCATGTGACCCTCTGCCTCGCACACATCTTTATATTGTTCTCAGGACCCATTAGCACACAGCAGTGCATGGGGGAGGTTGAAATGAGAGATTATCAGGTTCATGATTGTGTATGGACAGTCCCTAATTTTCATATGATTTCTTCATGGGAGTAAAATATTTGATTTCACCTTATGCAGTGACATATAGTTTATGTTCATCAAATATGTTCAGTTATATCTCTCCCAACACACACCAGTTATTAAGAGCACCCTAAAGATGATATATAGTCTATAGATAGTATATAGACTAGAAGCACCGCCATTACCTGAAAGTTTGTCAAAACTGCAGCATTTCAGAACTACAGAATCTGAATCCACATATCCAAACTTCTTATGTGATTCATGTGCACATTAAAGTACATAAGAATATGTATTAGACCTGTCACTTAATAATAATAGTCACTGAACATTTCAGTTCACAAATACTTCTTAAGCTCCTCTGGCTCTTTAGAGAATACAAAGGAAAAAGACTTAATCTATAATCTTGTTTCACATTGTGCAGTTTCTGTTGTAATAATGCAATCATAGGTGCAACGATCAGGTGGGTGGGATTACTGAGGGAAGCCTATTGGGATATGGAATAATTTTTAAACTTCTGATAAGTATTTGGAGAAGTATGTAAAACTGGTAACAGTGATCAATATTTATCAAGTATTTACTGTTTGTCAAGGCCTAAGGCTAATTCTTTTCATTTATAAACTTAGCATTCACTCATTATGTTAGGTACAGTATGGTGGCTAAATGTGTCAGCTCTTAAATCAGATTGTCTGGGTTTTAATTCTGTCTTTAACATTTACCAGCTGTATGATCATAGGCAAGATATTTCAACTCCCTCTGCCTTAATTTATGCATCTATAAAGTGGAAATAATAGTACCTCAGAGGGTAGCTAGCTGTGAGGATTAAAAGAATTTCTATGTATAAACACTTAGAACCATGTCCAGAACATACCAGCCATCCAATAAATGTCAGATGACACTATTTTTATTTTATAAATGGATACATTTTTAAATATCTTATTATTCATTTTCAAGGAGAGAGAGAGAGAGGTGGGGGAGAGAGAGCACTAGAGCCACCATCTTGTGGGTCTGGCTTATGTGGGTACTGGGGAATTGAACCCAGGGCCTTAGGCACCAGAGGCAAGTGCCTTAACTGCTGAGCAATCTCTCCAACCCCTATAAATGGATACATTTATGGACAGAGAAAATGAACTTTTCCATAGTCATCCAGCTAGTGAGTGGGAGAACTAGAACACAAACCCTGCTTGGTGTGACCCAGAACACAAGCTCAACACTACATTATATAATCTAAAATGTGCCTGAAGAGATAAGAAACTAACTTTGAATTTTCCAATGACTTACAGTCTGATCCTATGGGAGCTGGGCTTACTGAAAAAGTTTTTGTGTCTTTGTACATGATTTCAAGCATATTGTACCATCTGAAACAAATTTCATCAAATCTTTGGATTGTTTCCTAACAGTTGATATGGCTTCCCCCAGTAATTCACATTTTCATCTCTGGATAACTTTAGGATGAGTGGCAGAAGCGTCTTAGTGGGTGTCAAGAGAAAAGGGTATAGGCTGTGCCTGAAGTCCACAATAAAGGCATCTGACCTTTCTGAAATTATTATAGAATAATGGGACTTCTAAAGAAGATACCCCTCTAAAACACAGATTAGACATTTTCAAGAGATTTTGGAACAAATTTCAGACTAGGAATCAATCAAGTGTCACTGGACTACAGAAATGGCTCTTCCTAAATGTTTGCTCTTATTCAAAGGTGATGACTTTGTGTTAAAAGTTATGCTAAACTCTCATGTGGTGTGACCTTGAGACAATCAGTGTCTGGATCTCAGTTTCCATATCTATAAAGTGGGACTAATTACATCATTTCTAAATGTAGTCTTTACAGTGGGTTGTATGTATGTATGTATGTATGTGTGTGTTCATGTGTGTGCAGGTACATATGTATGTGCAAATGTGCATACACACATGCATGTAAAGGTCAGATAACATCCTTGGGTATTGTTTCTCAGGAATGTTGCTTAACTTTTTTATTGAGATAGAATCTCTCATTGGGCTAGAACTCACCAAGTATTGACTGGCCAGAGAACACTCAGATTCACCTTTCTCTGCCTCACCAGTGTTGGGATTGCCAGCACACATTACCACACTTGGCTTTTTAAAATGTGGGTTCTGGGGATTGAACATGGGTCCCCATGCATAAAGCAAGCCCTTTGCTAACCCTCAGCCTGGATTTATGTGGGTATTTTAGGATATAGGTAGGATACAGGGCATTCATCTTACCGTTACAGCTCTCTGCTAACTTTCTGAGAATCATTACATGTGTATGTTGCTCTATCTTGTCTGTGTAACTCTTGTATATAAAGAGATGTCAAGGTCAGCAGAGCTCCTTGCATTCTCCTAACACTGATAACTTTCCCTGTAAGCCAGAAAGTACCATTGAGTGGTTTTAATCTCTTGATAAGGTCAGAGAAATGCCGAGAAAATAGCTATTGCAAAGGTCATAGGTTTCCCCTTGGCAATTCCATCCTCTGTCTAAGTTTTAAAGGACAAGTGTCTAATATTACAGTCTCACAATAGGATTTCTTTTCTATGGCCTGGGCTCCTACGGATAGTTTCAAATCCAGGGTTGGACACATAAAATTTCCAGTGTTAGTGTCTTCACCATTTTCACACCACAAGTATTTCCTATGACTTTCAAGGACTACTGAACAATTTATATAAAAATCAAACTAATTCTAATGCATTTAGATTTAATTCCAGTCTGCCCTAAGGAAAGGAAAGCTGCAGTAGGGTAAAGGTAGGTAAGAGTATATGTAATTACTGATAAATCACAATGCAAAGAATTACTTGGTAACAGAAAAGATCCACATTCATCTTTTAACCAACCATGCAAGTTATAAAATCACTTACTTGTTTTCAGAGCCATGTTTTTGCCCAGGTTTAAAGAAAACCATATTTCTTACTAGTCAGTAGCAGTCCAGAGAAATGAGAGGACATATTCACAGAGTATTTATCACCTTAGTTTGGATGACAATATTATGCACACAAGAAAGGATGTTAAGAATATATAATTCATCCACAGAACGTTTACTGTTGGGAATCATTTATCAGCTATTGATGAGAATCCCATGCTTTAGCATTTAAACATTTAAGGAAACATGCATCTGAGGATGAGCTATGGTTTAAAATATTCATTCCTTTCAAAGTTCCCTCTATGCTTCATGCTTTGTGTTGTTACTGATTACAGACAGGGTCGTGCTACAATATGGCCACGTTCTTTGGTCCCACAGTTTCTGTCCTAACTTGACTTCCATTTCCCAGGATCACCCTGGCTCTCTTCAAATACTTCTATGGGAAGGCTCAGCCACCAGCCCCAAAGCCTTATTTTTAGCACTAAGCTCAAGTAAAATTCACTGAAGGCATCTCATGTATATGCCCCAATTCAGATTCCAAAATAATATTTGACTTTCTTTTTATAAGCAAGTTTCAGTTAAACAGAATCTAGTAAGTCAAATCTTCAAATGGCCAGAATTTCTATCCAGAGGTTTTAGGAAAGACAAGCTAAATGAATATATGCCAGCTCTACAAAAAATACTTGAAGGGATCCTTCAGACAGAGGTTTTACTAATTCCTCCCCAATCCCATGTTATGCTACAGGACCTCTTTGGTGAGTGGAGTGTCCTCAATGGGACCAATGAGGACCACTGTCATGTAAGAACAGTATCCATCTGGCAAGCAGTGTGAAGAATTTAAGGACAGTTGGTGACTGCTTACAAAAGGCTATACTGGCCTGAAGCTAGTTTGAAATGAAGTTTCTATTATTAATTGAAAATCAAGCAAATAATCATAAAATAGATCAGATCAGAAACCAAGAGATATTATTTCGTACTGTCAGGAATACCCCAGACTGTCTTAGATTTGGTGTCAATCTTAACAGAAAAAAAAGAAATGCTTTCCAATTTTCTTCACCAAATCTCAGCAGTCTCAAAATGTATTTCTAGGCCCTTTCTTCCTAAAATGGATAGATAGCTAAAATTCCTAAAACAAACTTTGAAAGTACCATAGTATTAAGTCTTTCTGAGGAAACAGCTCACCCTCAAATAGAGTAACACCTGGATGGATACTTCCTCCCACAAAAGAGAAATACTCTAGATGTTTGTCTGAACCACATCTATTAAATTTAGGCTCCTAGAAGTATGAGAAAGTGTTCTTTTCAAATCACATTTATACTAGCTAGCCTCAGTTTTAGTCCACATTCATGAAAAAATAAGTAAAACTTTCTGCTACAAGTTCTCACTACTTGAGTTACCTATTTTCTTCCACTTACAAAGCAGCATAATGCCAAGATTTAGGAAACAAAGCGAAATAACAGTAGCAAACAAAAGACCAGGAAGTCAGAAAAATGATTGTATATTACTATATTATCTAATTTCTAAATCCAGATATATGAATTTTCTACATAGACCTAAAAATACTTCTTATATAAAAAATAAATACTAAGACTTTGGAAGGTTTCTCTCAAGTACAAGGAGTTAGTTATCTGTGATACAAATTACATCATTAACATCCATTTTTCTCAATAACTTATTTTTGCTCTCTCTCTCTCCCTCTCTCTCTTTCTCTCTCTCTCTCTCTCTCTCTCTCTCTCTCTCTCTCTCTCTCTCTCTCTGTGTGTGTGTGTGTGTGTGTGTGTGTGTGTGTGTTTCTTCTACTTATGGTGAATGTGTGGAGGTCAGAACTATAAGCATCAGCCCTGGACTTCTCTTTTTTGTGAGGCAAACACTGTTCACTACCTCATTTGCCAGGCTACCTGGCCCTCAAGATCCTCATGTCTATGCCTTCATCCTCACTGTAGGCACACTGGGATTACAGATGCTAGCACTACCGTGTCCATCTTCTTGTGGGTTCTGGGAATCCAATTTGGGGTACTCACACTTACATGGCAAGAGTTATATTCACTGAGCCTTTCTGCTAACTCCTCAATTCTTTTTTGACACCACAAACTTTTCATTTATTTCCCATTCAGTTTTTCCTCTTTACTTGTTTTTGATTGATGGAGATTGATGATTCTTGTTGATTTTCAACATGCTGCGAGTTGAATCCAGGCCCTCATGCATATGAATCACACACTCTACCACTGAGTTATATCTTGATGACCATCTACTCATTTTAAAATTGCCAACCATCCACTCTGCACTGGAGAGGGCTGGAAGAGAAGCAATTCTGCCTGGGTGAGTATTTTGCATAAGCCTGAGAAATGAAAACAGAGAGAGTTGAGAGTTAAGGGCAGCATAATGCACAAGAGATAATGACCAGAAATAGTAATCATTTCCCAGTTCCTCTAGCACCATGTCCTGTTGTTCAGATTAACCTTACCATACAATGCAGACACATTAAAACACAAAATGAAAAGAGGAGAGGAGGGAAACAGGAACACCTTCACAAAATTTGCTCATAACAAGTAAATATAACTGATCTTAAAGGTACCCATTATTCTGTACTGCCCACACATTGACTTCCTATCATTGTGGCAAATTATGAAAAGCTAAACTTAAAAACTGGATAAACAGAATGGCTAAGGGAGGAATGACAGGAAGATGCAAGGTGTAGTCTAAATGTTTACTGAGACTTCTACTTGCCCTGCCGTTCTGTTGGGAGTCAATGTTAATGTTCTCAGACTATTCTATGTGAACTAGGCAAAGCATCATAGACCCACAAATTGATCATTTAATTAGCTGGTCTATTTTGAATGTTGGAGCATGCATTCTTTTCTTATTCACCCTATGGGTATATAGATAATACAAACCCATATGTAAACATATCTGTCCAATTGGTTCACCAGTTTGATCTTTTATGTTTTACAGTCACTGTTTTGCTTTATCCTAGCCTTTATGCTTCCTTTACGCCAACAGATCACAAAGTGAGCACATATCATACGTAAAAATATCAACTGAAAG
This sequence comes from Zapus hudsonius, assembly GCA_004024765.1. Taxonomy (NCBI): domain Eukaryota; kingdom Metazoa; phylum Chordata; class Mammalia; order Rodentia; family Dipodidae; genus Zapus; species Zapus hudsonius. Next base: position 9,884 of record PVHP010018435.1, on the reverse strand, counting down.
CAGAACAAATAATTATGTTGACTATGTCCCAAGCATACTCTTCCCTAGTAGAAAGGGAATAAATGAACACAAAGGAATAACTACTGTGTGCCAGACATGACTCATTTGAAGCATGCTCTCTTCTGAAAGCAGAGTTGATCTGTACTGAAGACAGATGGTTCCTAGGGGGGAAAAAGAGGTGTTGCATCTGGGAATCAATAAATACAACAATGTATTGGTCCAGGAAATACCATCATCCTGTTCCCAGAGGAGTTTACCTTGCAAAAAGATACCATTATGGTCTTAGCCAGCTGGAGAAAAAACAGTGTCAAGTGACTCTGAGAATGATGCATATCTTTTGAAATGCTCACAACAGCAGTATTTCTCCAAGCTACATTGTGTATTCCTGGCACCAGAAACAAAGTAGGAGAGCCTGTGGTTGGACCAACATACTTAGACTCATCCAGCTGTGTCCCCATACCTGCCACTTCTAGGTAACCCTCTCTCTGGCCCTGGGGCAAAAAAAATGATCACTCACCATTTCCTGAAAAGAATTCTCCTGTCTTGCTCCAAGGACTTTGGATGAGACAAAGGATGGGGGAGGATGCTTCATGAAGCCTCTGGCATTCACGTGACTATCTAATGCCCAAAGCTTGGAGCCAGGGAAGATTTGTCCAAATGCCTGACCTAAAAGAGCCATAGCTTTACTTCTTTTCTAATTAGGATAATTAACCTCCCCTGCTTGTTCATTCTGTTCTGATCCAAAAAGCTCAAATTAAAGTGGCACAAGGGACTGTAAAGCTCTAGGGACAGGAAACAGTTTATAAGCCTTTCATCTTCTTTGCAGCTACCATCAAGACAATAACCTCACCCTTGAAACAACCTGAAGCACATTGAAGGCCAAATTCAGAATTGTCATCAATCTAATTATTCCATTTGCTATAAAATTTTGCACAGCCTCCTAACTTGTGCTGAGTGAATTGGAGGAGGGGTAAGGAAGAAGTTTATAAGAGATGTGTTTCTCTCTGTACTGTCATAGAGGTTTCATACTTGGTCTGGGAGGGACTGTCTGGCTCTGAGTTCATACGATTTGACATGCAATTTATAGAATTGATTCTTTGGAAATAACCAGTGGAGACCAAACTGGGTGGATTTCAAAAACGAACTGCACAGAGCAGAGAAGAAACAGAAAGGGTGTGCTACTAGAATTCTCCAGTGGCTCTTAACTGCCTAGTCCCTCACCTCTGAGCATGTTTCAGGGTTTCCTCACAGTTATCTGCAACCACCATGCTGCCCGTGTGGAATGAAATGAGTAAAATCTGCTGGGTTTTGTTTTTATTCCTCTACAGTACACACTTCAGTTAAAGTACTGAAATACATATAGCCCTTTCTACTAGCATGGGAAGTCAGTATGTTCTGTCATCTGGCCATAGGACTTTGTGAGTCTCCTGGATAATAGGGAAACCAACCGAGTTATAGATTTGGAATGATATTCGGATACCCACTTGAAGTGAATACAGAAGAGTTTCTTTCGACCTAAATAGTAGTGCTAGAACTTTTCCTGCTCTGCTTTTGTTGGAGCCTCATAATATCCACAGTAGATGCAGGCCCTACATTGTTGCTCTATATTCTGTAAGATCATCACCATCAATTTCCCAACATGTTGTTAAAAGGTTTGACTTAAGCACATATTGAGCAGGTTTGACATTCTCCAAACTTGGCTAATTTAGGCCCTGGCCTTCTCCTAACCCAACACTTTATCCATACAGGTCAAATTTTACTCCTTAGTGGGGCCTTCTCTCTGCGGATCTCCACCAAATGCCTCAAACTGCTACTTTTACAATCCCCTTCCAGTCCCTTGCTGACTGCTGTTACTATTAACATCACTCTTAAAAATTTTTCTCAGTATCAAACTTTTTCCACCCAGACTCTTCAAAATGCTGCCCTTTAGCCAAGGATGGGCATCTCCTTTGTTTTAATTCCAGGCCCACTGATGCCAGTTGCCTCTCCAACATTTCTCTCACAGCAACCACCTGCATCACATCAGGGCCACAGCCTTGCTATGGCACGAAGGACATTCCAATCCCTATGTGAATTCCTTCAGCCCCTATTTACCACTGTCTAGCTATAATTATTCCATCAGATATAAGCAGCCTTCCAGCTCAGCCCGAGCCTTCAGAGAATTTTCATCCTTCCTGGTTGGTTCCTGGTTGGTTCCTGCAAAGCCTCGAAAATTCCAGGAGCTGCGCTCACCCAGTCCCACCGCCACCCAGGAGACCTCACCCAGGCCCAGCTTGGATCACTCCAGAGACGACTCCTTGCTGACTGCAATAAAACAATACACCTCATTGCTGCTGAATATGGGACATGGACTTGGGGGGAAATATTATTTTTCATGCCTATAACTGTTATATGTTCTCTATGCCCCCACCCCTTGGTTCCCTGTTCCTTTGATCTGTTTGCCTCTTCCCACCCTTTAACTCCCTGTTTGCCATAGGGACCCCTTTGCCCATGGCCAGCCTCCTACATGCTTATGCCACTGATCCATATTTAAAACAATTGGGGGAGGTGTTGGGCACTGCTTGTTGGCACTGCTAATGAGAGCACAGAGAACAAAGGTTTAAGGATATTTGAGTAGGTGAAACCCGATAATTAGGTAGGTGTTTCCCAGCTCTGTCAACTCTGACTCCCGGTCCCCATGGGCAAGCCATAGGAACCAGCATTTCCATCTTAGCATGACTGACAATGGGTATCAGACCCAAGTAACAAACTTCCTTGTACCCATCCCCCACAGACTGTGGCTAGAATAACATATTTCCCGCCACTCAGGCCCCCCAAATTAGGTATTCTCAGGTTGTGTCTACTCACCTATCCCATTGCAAGCCACTAACTCACCACCCCAACCAACCAATCCCCTTGCCCTCCTCCCCTGCTCCTCATCTCCCTGGCTTCCTTCTCCCATAAATGTAAGCTCTCCCAATTGAATAAAGAACCACGTGGATGCACTATACACATCTGCTCCATCTGTGTCTCGCAGGACCCCCTGCATTGGCCTCCAGCTCTGTGGCACCGCTCTGAGACAGTGGAGCAGCGGAGCAGTGACCAGCCTTTGCTCAGCTTCCCAATGCTTCACCGTTTTTCCTAACATGCTAACAGCACCCCCGGAGGCGGGAACTACAGATCCCGTGCTACAGGAAGGGCAAAAGTGTGGGCAGTCATATTCTTAATGTGTACTCTGGGTTCTATTGGGAATAAATTAAACCAAGGAGGAAGGTGTATTTTGGACAATAGGTAGCACTCCTTTATCTAACATATAACTGAGGTTCATTTTTATTTAGGTATATGGCCGTCCTTCTACTGCCATCCAACTAAAACTGGTTGGTTTCTATGTCAGTCCCCACCCCAGTATGCATAAAATACCTGCTAACACCCAGGCCACTCACCAGTTTCTTAGAAAAGAGACTTAGTGACATTATCAATGCTGTAAATTACTGGTTCCAAGAGGATTAAGAAACGAAGTGAGCAAAGATTAGTGTTTAGGACCATTTATCACATGATATCTGTATTGATTACTTTTCTCATTGCTGTTACAAAATATCTGACAAGAAGTGACATAGGGGAGGAAGTATTTATTTTTTCTCATGGTTCAAGGGTATAGTCCATCATGGCAGGGAAAGAATGGTGAGGGAGCAGCTTTCAGCTTTGGTAACTGGTGTATGAGGCTTCTTGTTCACATCTGAGTGGATTAAGAAGCAGCAGTGGGGCAAAAAGTGGACACACGCTATAATCCTCAAGATCTTCCCTCCAATGAACTTTTTCTCCAACTAGTTCTCACCTCCTAAAGGCTATTATCCTAAAATGCACCACCAGCAGGGTACCAGAGTGTTCAATGGTGGGGGAGTGTGATTTCACATTCAAACCATGACATCTATTAAGTGCTCCACAGTCCACAAAACAGCTTTGAGATGACTTTGAGTTTTTATTTCAGGCAATCTATCCCAGGACAATTATCTAGTTACCAAACCTAAACATAAAGGAATGATTCACAGTATTGAAGTAACACTTTAATCCAAACCCCAGTTGCTTTCAGTTGTTTTTATATCAGACCGGGTAGAGTTAACAATCATAGACTTGTCTATTCTGACTTTCCCAGACATTGAATACATCTACTCCAGATGGTCTTCTAAATTCCCTTACAGCTGATCATGCAAAGCAAGTGTATTTTCACTCAATGAAACTGACATATCTGTTTGGGCATATTGTCTCAGCTTAGGTTGAGGAGAATAAACTACATAGACAAGGTTCATAATGAAGAAAACAGTGAAAGAGAAAAATGGAAAAGGCAGGATTACATGTACTGCCAGCTTCAGAGCCAACCTTAAACTTGACAAGTAGTAGTTGCCTCCTCCAGTGAGATATCGGGGCAAATGGAACACTTCAAATTGTCCCTGTCGTTTACTGTTGCCTACAACTTGCTCTTTTTCTTTAGGATTTAATTTCTAATTTTTAAACATAAATCCCCCATAGAGGGGGTCACAATTGAACTTGTCATCAGTCACAAACAGTGCAGCACAAGCAAAGGTGGAAGAAGAATTTTTATTAGAGAAGAGGTAAAAGGATACAGAACTGGGAAGCTGGAGAGTACCTTATGTTCACTGATTCCCTAAATTAGCTAAGGACCTATTCTCATAATGCAGCTAAACTAAGATTTGCAGAGGGTCAGCTCTTAATTAAAGAAAGACTTAACCAAATACAATGATGAGGAATGAAGGCCTCAAGGAAATCTTAATTTGCCATGGGCAAATTGGGCTGGGAGTGAGTGAATATTTGATTTTATACTGTTCTATAAAAATTAACAGATTAGCATCCATAGGCAAACCCAGAGGGGTTTCTGATCCTCCCATCTCAAGCTCCTCACACACAGAACAGTTTCTGTAGTACCATCTCAAATTTAGACAATCACTGTATTGATTTTGATGAAAACCAAAACTCTTTAAATAAAGTGAAAACAAAAACAAGCACCAACAAAACAAAATGTTGATTCAAATGTGCTATGGGAAACTTTCCATGAATTAGTTTTAAAGCAAAGTACACTTTGTGATATGAATAATCATGCCCTAAAGTATTGCTTGTGAGCAGGGAATGTTAGGTCAGGCTTCCTAGATTTGGCAGGAAAGGACATAAAACAACAGACAGAGTCCAACAACCCTTTTTCCTCTGCCTCTGTTTTTCCCCTCTGCACTCTGCATCAGAAACCACCCTCATACTCCATATCTGTCTATCCCATGCTTTTATTTTGTCATAGCATACAAGATAAGGTTATTTGAAATTCCATGAAGACCAAAGACATTACAAGAAATAGAATGTGGTTCATATCAAGTTTGGGTTTAAGGCCCAGATAAGCTCCAGAATAAGAGCAGAAGAAAAATTTCATTTGGCTACTTTCATCTCACAGGATTTTCTGATGAACAAAAAAATAATAATTTGTTGCTGGGGATTTAGTCAGTAAAGTATTTACCACATGAGCATAAGACCTGAGTTTGCATTGCCAAGACCCACATAAAAGCCTGCAATCCCCTTGCTGGAGAAACAGAGACAAAAGGATCTGCAGGGCTTGCTGGTTTTTTTCTTTTTTTTTTTTTTCTTTCTTTCTTTCTTTCTTTCTTTCTTTCTTTCTTTCTTTCTTTTTTGTCTAGCAGAATTGGAAAGTTTCAGGTTCAATGAGAGACCCTGTCTCAAAAAATAAGTTGGAGAAGAGTTGAGGAAGACACCTGATGTCAACCTCTGGCCTCCACATGTACCTGCACACACATGCACATCATACACATGAGCATGAAAAAGAAAATAAAGTTAATTTAAATTTAATTACAACTGTGTTAGTTAGAGCCATCACATATTAAGCTATTCACCATTAAAATGCTAGCAGCAGGAGAAAAGCAGGCTCCTGGGAGAACTGAATATAAAGAAGGAAAAGGGTTTTTTGTTTGTTTGGTTGGTTGGTTTTATTTTATTTTATAAGTTAGCATACAAAGTAATGGGTTTAATTGTGGCATTTTCATACTAATGTGACATCATACTATGTTCTATTTATTCCCCCTTCCCAACTGCTTTTCCATCTTCCACATTCCACCCAAACGCTGGTTCCCTTTCTCCCCCCCCCCCATCCAAATAACCCCTCTTCTGCTTTCTGTCAAGAATATTCCATTATAGTCTTTCCCCCTCTCCTGCTCTGTTAAGATATTCCTCCTCTCTCATGATCCCCATTCTACTTTCGTGATGTACACACATTCACTCACTTAACTCTAGATTACATATATAAGAGAAAATATGGTTTGTCTTTCTGTGACTGGCTTTTTTCTTCTTATCATAGTGACCTCGAGATCTATCCATTTTTCTGCAAATGTTGATTCCATTATTCTTTTGAATTGAATAAAATTCCATTCTAAATATGGTGGTGATGGGTGTAGTTGACATGCTGGTAGACAGGAGACATCAGGATCTTGTGTGGGGTCAAAAAGATGAAAGAACTGGTGTGGTGACACATGCTTGAAATACTATCACATAGGAGGCAGAGGCTGGAGAATCATGAGCTCAGGGCCAGCCTGGATTGGCAAAGTCAGTTTGAGGCTACTCTGAACTAAAATGTGGAACACTGGCAGAGAGAGCAGGAAAAAAATGTTATGCAAAGACACAGGCTGTGTCCACTCTAAACTTGCCATGGGTCATTCTGAAGTGATGCCTTTAAGGTAAAATAGACAGCATAACATACTTCAAAATGCATGAAATTGGAAGTTAAGAACATTGCTTCCAGAACTAGAGAGATGGCTTAGCAGTTAAGACCACTTGCCAAATGAGGGCCTCTCTGGTTACAGATCACAAAGTTCAACTCCCTATCTCTGGATTGAAGGAGAGATCCTCATTCTATGGAAATACACAGATGAACAATAAGAAAGGGACACTAGATGTTCTCTGGCCTCTGTGTGCACAGGCATGGAGCAAATGCATGTGCACACACATGCGCACAGACACACACACACACACACACACACACACACAAGCATACACCACACATCCCACATGCCATACCACAAACATGCAAAAAAGTAACAAAATAGAACAGACTTGCTTACAGGGCTAGGACAAGAGAAAAGACAGGTGAAGCTCTACTTGGAGAACCCTGAGAAAGGATTCATTTTTTTTTAGTTTGTTTTACTTATCAAATGTTTTTTATTTTATTTATTCATTTTCAAGCAGTGAAATACAGAGAGAGAGAGAGAGAGAGAGAGAGAGAGAGAGAGAGAGAGAGAGAGAGAGAACACCAGGGCCACCACCTTGTGGGTCTGACATAGGTGGGGACTGGGGAATTGAACCCGTGGCCTTAGGCACCAGAGGCAAGTGCTTTAATTGCTGAGCCATCTCTCCAGGCCTATCAAAGGTTTTATACAAGTATAAAATGTATTTTGATCCTAATACTCTCCTATTCCCTTTTCCTGAACCCCTCCCCATCCCTCTTCCACTAAACCCCTTCATGGCCCAAAGGGTCTCTCTTCTACGTTGGGGTCTTCTGTTTTTTCTTGTATGTGAGGGTGACCGACTAAGATCATGGTGTCATGGAGAGTATCATAACCTGAACAAGTCTCACATAATACTGGGCCCATCAACATTCTGTCATGGGTGATGGAGGCCCCCCAAACTTCCATAAGGAGTTATAAGTAGTTAATGGTGACTGGGGAAGCTGGACCCATTTTATGCAGTCACTAGTAGGACCTTTTGCTCTGGTAAATAATCTATACTCTTGCCCTTGAAGGCAAATCTAATTAAACCTCAATTTTATGCCCTTGCTGCTTTATCCTTCTCATCCTAACTCAGTCTTGCTTGCTTAGCTTCCAATTTCTGACTAACTCTAAACTAGTGTTATGGTCTTGGCAAGTCACCACCTCTATCAACTACTCTCCAAATGATATTAACTCCACTTTTATCTTAGAAATTGGGCCTCTATAAATTTTCATTTGGAAAAAAGAATAAAGCATCTTTTAAGTCATTTTACTTCCCGAGTCATCTGGAAGTGGTCCTTGCAGCTTGTGGTGCTATAATATTGCAGCTCACAAATATTTTTATGACCTTTTCTGAATATGGTAACCAGCCTTTCCATTGCTGAGACAAAATGCCTGAAACAATCTCAGGGAAGATTTCTTTTGACTTGTAGCTTCAGAGGCTTTAGATCACAGTCACTTGACTCGACTCCATCCCTATGGACCTTTGTTGAGGCAGAACATCAAGGCTGTTTGCCACATCACAACCAGAAAGAAACCAGGGGCATATGTACCCAGGGTCCAAATCCTCTAAGTAAATGGGCCTCGCCCAAACTTTTCATCACGTCTCAATAATGCTATCAAATTATGAATCCATCATAGGATTAATAGGCTGATGAGACTAGAGCCCTAATGGCCCACTCACCTCCATAAACCCATCAGCTGATAACAAATCCTTACCATATGAGTCTTTGGGGGGAATGCTCCACATCCAAAACATAGCATCAAGTCTCTGTTTTTTGACATAAAATATTGAAAAGGCAGCTGTTAGCCAAGGCCTCTGGACTTAGAATGGATTTATTCACTGGGAAAAATCAACTTCCTCTCTAGAACATCTCTAGAGAGCCAGTAGATATTTTGGGACCTTGTGGCAAAACCCCTGAGAAGCTTTCCCAGGAAAAACGTCTGTGGAGGCTCTCCATCACACTGGAGACTACTATAGGCCATGTCAAAAGTACACACATCATGGTTCGGAAAGTTCTGGTAGGGTGAAAACAGGGGGTGGCAGACCCTACTAGAAGATACAAAGCAAAAGGAACAAAGTTATCCCTAAATGTATTTTCTTAGATGTCTTCATTAAAAATTCCATTTGCCAATATCCTCTGAATTGTTCTCCCATATTTTCAGATCAAATATTACAGTTGTTCACTATGAAGTGTATTACATTTTCTGTGTACACTGAAAAAAATCCTGATCCTCTTCCCACCCCACCCCCACCACAAGAAAATTATTCTGAATATAAAGGTGTGAAAACTTTTTGTATCTGTTGCCATGTCTTATGAGGGCAACCTAATAGTCATGAATGGAGTCCTCTGGGAAGACATTTTTGAAATGGAGATTCACATGCCAGAAGTTTTTTTTTGGGAGCTGACTCATTGGCAACATTTTGAGGGCAAGAGAAGAATACAGGTTTGGGCAGGAGAAGATAGGTTATCTGTCGTGCAGCCATAACAAAGCCTGGCCTTACCCATTGGGGAGGAGTGAAGCCAGAGTGGCCCTGTGGGAGACAGAGGACTTCATCTTTCAACCTGCTACCAGTAGTCACTGGTAGTGAGCTGCCTTGGGGAGCAGGTATAATCCTAAAACCAGTGGCGCTCCTTCAGTAACAACTTTCCCAACAGCTACAGAAGTGAGTCCTTTGGCACTGGAGGAGGCTCTGCTTTGTGCAGCATGGTATCTACTATGTGACCTTTTAACCAAAATGGCCTCCTTCTTTGCCAAAGGCAGCTCAACAAGCAGTGCAGTGGAAATCAATTGGTCACAGCTGTGTCCCTGCTCTTCACCCATGCCTATGTAGTCCCTTCTCATCTGCCAGCCTCCTAGGTCACCTTGGTTGACTGCAGAGGGGAAGCCAGCACTCAGCCAGTTAACCCATATGGTAACTCGCACTCTTTATGAACAAGGGACCTATAACCACAGTCATTGAATCAACACAGGATAGGCCATTGAGACAGGAACCAAGGATTTTCGACACAAGGACCTCTAAGCCCGCAACAATAAAGCAGCCTTATTACTCACCCACCACGACTCAGGGAACTAAGCGGAAGAGGGGGCGGAAAGATTGTGAGAGCCGTGGTGGGGGAGACAGTCCGG